>PVKS010007319.1:0-48933 GCA_004027875.1 Aplodontia rufa
TTTAAAATATTAGATGCATAATACTCAAGAGTTTTCTAGTAAATAAAAAGTCGTAATTCTCCAACCTAAATTTTTAGTTTTCGCTAACTTAAGTCCCATTTTTTAAAAAGTGGATTGCATCTGGAAAATGTTCCATATGAAATTTTAATGTAGATCCCAGCTTCTTAGCATTTTTGGTTAAATTATTGAAGAGTTTCAGGATGCTCCTCAGTGTGAGAAATGATAATGCCTTCCTCTCAGCATTTGGTATTGATCCTTCTTTCTTAATTAAAAAAAAAATTGACATCTTAGGGAAATGATTGATTCTGTATGTGATACCAAAAATTGAGATATTAAATTGAGAATTGCAGGATTATTCCTAATGGAAAAGGAATATCTAATTTTTTTTAAAGAAATCAATTCTTCAGATACCTTGAAAATCAGTACTGTTTTAGACCCCTTTAGCTGTTTTTTTGCTTAACAATATTATTGTCTCTGACATTTTAGCTTATCGTTAGAGAAATTTAATCTATTATGTATATTTACATTTATTGAATGTTACTTCTTTTTTGAGGTTCTGTTTTGTTCATGATCTTTAGGACTAATCATATGTTGTTTTTTCCTAATACATATTGTGATACCTCATTAAATGACAAAAGCCACATTTGCCTTAGTATATCTAATCAGCATTTCACTAATCCTTAGAAGTATAACCATAGATACAAAGAAATATTTTTCTTTAAGGTTAGAGTTTTTACCTTTATTTATGTATATATGTATTTATTTATTTTGTGCATTGAACACCAGGGGTACTTTACATCTGAGCTACAGCCCTAGGCCTTTTTACTGTTTATTTTGAGATAGGCTCTTGCTAAGTTGCCAAGGCTAGCCGTGAACCTGCAATTCTGCTGCCTCAGCCTCCTAAATTATTGGGATTACTGGCAAGTTGCTTAGCAAGTTTCTATCTCTATTAAAAAAAAAGAATTTGAGGGCTAAGAGAGGTGGCTCAGTGGTGGAGCACTTGCCTGGCATGTGCAGGGACCTGGGTTTGATCCCTAGCACCACATACGCAACTAATGGAGGAAAAACAAACAAAAAGATAAAAAAATTAAATAAACTCTCTTTCTCTCTGTCCCTCAAAAAAAAAAAAAAAAAAACCAGTTTGGATTAAGCGTTAAATGTTAGGATTTAACATTTGTAGGTTGAAGGTTGTCTTGCTCTTTGTCACTTCTCTAGGCCTGCTTCCATGCCAGTCTGAGACCATGTTAAAATTTTAAAAAGAGTAGTTGTTTTGGTTATGTGGTAGTAACTTAAGAATGATTTTAGAAGGCATTAAGCTTGAAACTATAAGTTAAGTCCTACCAAAATGGAGACTGGTTCTGTAGTTCCAAGTTTACAGTGCTTGCCTAGCATGTGTGAGGACACAAGTTCGAACCCCAGAACCATGTATGCAGTGAAGTGTGGGAGCAATGAAAGCCACATGAAAATTAAATAAAATTGATTCTCTTTCTCACTGTCCTCTCTCTCTTTTTAAAGGGGGATAAACAAATCCTACCAAAATGGAATTTACCTATAATTAACGATGCAGTTAATATTTGGTCCAGTAGTTGTATTTTGAAGAATATTTATAGCCAGCATATAATTTTAACTTAAATATACAATCATTAATATTTCACTAAATTTAAGGTACCATTAGTGGTTAGAAACACCATTGTTCTATGTGCTTCTAAGAAAGGAAGAAGTTTCATGCCTTTGATTCGAGGCAACTTTGCAAGACCTTGATTCAAAATAAAAATGGCTGGGACTGGAGAGGTGACTCAGTGGTGGAGGACTTGCCTGGCACGTTTGAGGACCCGGGTTCAAACCCTAGCACCACATTTTTATTGTAGGAACAACAAAAACTGGATGGAAAAATAAAGTTGACTCTCCTTTAAATAAATAAATAAATAAATAAATAAATAAATAAATAAGGGGGATGGAGTGGTGAATTGGCGGTTACGGTGTTTGCCTGGCATGCTCGAATACTCGGGTTCAAACCCCAGCGTCCACGCACACAACTAAGTGTCAGAGCAACGAAAGCCATGTGAAAAACTCAACAAAAACCGATTCTCTCTGTCTGTCTGTCTCTCTCTCATACTGTCATTCTCTCTTTAAAAAAAATTAAAAAATAAGGGTCTGAAGTGATGGCTCAGTGGTTATGCACTTGCCTCGCATGTGCAAGGACATGGATTCGTATCCCCGCACTACGTACACATTGAAGTGTCTGAGCAACAAAGGCCACATGAAAACTAAATAAAAATTGATTCTCTCTCCCTCTCCCTCCCTCCCCACCTCTCTCTTTCTTAAAAAAAGAAAAAAGAAAAAAAAATGTCTGAGAGTATAACTGAGTGTGGTGGGCTTGCCTGGCATGTGTGAGGCCCTGAGTTCATTACCAAGTATGGAAAAAAAAATGGCTGCCAACTAAACAGACATATCATGGAATCTATGGTGTATCCAGATTTCAAAGGCATTTAACATGTGAATTGTAAGCTATCTTGAGTCCTTTTTGACTCTAGTTAGCAATGACATTGGACCATTTACAATTAATCTTCAAATGCCTTCAAACCAGAATGAGTTTATGTTTCATTTGAACACATTGAAGGATATGGTTCCTTCACTGTCGCTAGTGTTAGTTGAAAAGTAGATTTTATAATTTTCAGGAAACTTGCCATTGCTAATATTTGTATGTGTCTGTATTCCTTTATATAGCACCTCAGGCAAGTAGGAGTAGCTGGAAAGTTTGTTGAATTTTTTGGAAGTGGAGTTTCACAATTATCTATCGTTGATCGAACTACAATAGCCAATATGTGTCCAGAATATGGTGCTATCCTCAGCTTTTTCCCTGTTGACAATGTGACATTAAAACATTTAGAACATACAGGTAAGAGGATGTAAGATCATTAGAATAAACATGTTGAATTTTTAATGTGTCTTTCTGACAATGTGTTATATGTTATATCACACATAGTATTTAATATTCCTGAAAATTATTTTGTTTTTACATGGCTCTTAAACTGTATCAGATATCTCTAAGAATACTGTGTTCTTAAAAACAAGCCCCCAAGATCCATTGACAGCAACTTAAAGGAGTTATTCAAATCACTGATTCTCAAATCAGTTTCCGCCCATAAAAATGGATTCCTCTATCCCTACTCATGGATCAAAGATTTCACTAATAGAAGTCAGACTTCAGTATAATCACAGCTGTTTCCTTGTACATCCAGTAGTGGAGTAGAAATAGAACCACCAGACAAGAGTGTGGAACAGTTCTTTCCAAAGAATAGGAAGCACATAATTTTGCTAAAAACAACACATATAGGTTCCAAATTTATTGACTATTCAAAATGAAAAGTACCTGCAAAATGAAAATATATTGATATTGCACAAAACTGCTATTTTTCAAAAAGTAGATCTGTTTTTATTTTTCCTTTTATGAAGACATCATTGCTGAGGTATTTACCTCTAACCAAAGGTATATTTGATTGGAGGGGGATATATTTTATATTCATCATTTTGGGGGCACATTATTATAAATTAATGAATCAAATGACAAAATGAGTGACAAACCATATGAAACCCTGGAAGGAATTTACCCTATAATATGCAAAACTTTCTCATATCTGAATTTTGGTTGGTAGAACTTCAAGAGATAAATGATTAGAGGTGCTTCATTAATTGCATATTAATCTGAGTTAAGAGATTAGTGATCTGTTAATATGTATAGCAAATTACCCTAAATTTTACTTGTTAAACTAGCAGTAATAATTTTTTGCCTCACAGTTTCAGTAGTTTCAGTAATTCAGATAGGGCATATGAGACAGCAGTTCTATGCTTCTTGTCTGGGGCCTCAACTACAAGACTTAAAAGCTAGAGGGCTGGAGCATTGGCTCAGCGGTTTCGGCGCTTGCCTGACAAGCACGAGGACCCGGGTTCGAACCCCAGCACCTTGTACACAACTGAGTGTTGGAGCAACTAAGGCCATGTGAAAAACTAAATAAAGTTGTTTCTCTCTTTTTTTGTCTCACTGTTCCTCTCTTAAAAAAAAAAAAGGAAAAAGAAAAAAAAGCTAGGGCCTAGGGCTGGAGCGGTGTGGCTCAGCAGTTACTGCGCTTGCCTGGCAAGCGTGAGGATGAGTTCAAACCCCAGCACCATGTACACAACAATGTGTCTGAGAAATGAAAGTCACATGAAAAACTAAATAAAGATTGCTTCTCTCTTTCTTTCTCTCTCTCTCTGTTCCCTATTTCTTTAAAAAAAAAAAAATAGAAAAAAAAGCTAGGGCCTAGTATCCTGAGGGCCTGTTTTCTCATACATCTAACGATTAATGCTGGCTGTCAGCTGGGCACTCAGCTAGAGCTGTCAGATAGTACATCCCATATGTGGTGTGGTTTCTTTATAATAATCTGGGCTTTCTCCCACTGATGGCATCTCAGGGGTAAGATGAAAGAGAAGTGTTATATTGCATTTGTTTGTTGCTTGTCAATGGAATTTCACACCCTTATTATCAAGATTTCAGATTTCCTTACTAGATTTTTTTGTTCCTCCTTTCAGGTTTTGACAAAGCCAAACTCGAGTCAATGGAAACATACCTTAAAGCTGTGAAATTGTTTCAAAATGACCAGAATTCTTCAGAACCTGAATATTCCCAGGTATGTGCAAATACCCTACCTACTCATAATTAGAAGTGTAAATTCTGGTACCTGACCACTTGGGTTTAAATCCCAGCTCTCAGACCTATTAGCTGTATAATCATATGTAATTTATTTAGCTTTTCTGCCTCAGTTGCCTAATCTCTAAAATATGACATTGGCCTCATACAAAGTTCATGGACTAGTTAGTTCAGGCACATAGTAAGTGCTTAGTAAGTGTTAGCTGTTAATATTATTTAAAAAATTATATTAGTGACCCATTAATCTGGTCTTAATAATTTTACATAGATTTTTTCTTGATGGTTGCATCTGGTTTATGACTATTTCATTGTTTATGTACATTGTTATATGGTCTTACATGTTAATTTTAAAGATATTTTACAATCTAAGCAAGCATTATCTATAGAATTCACATTTCAGAAAAGTCTTAATATTAATAAAATTTGTCTCTAAGTATGTATTAAGGGGGCTGTGGATGTAGTACAATGGTAGAACATTTGCCTAACATGAGCAAGGCCCTAGGTTCAATTCCCAGTACCTCAAAAAAAAGAAAAGTGTATCTAGCATCTCTAAGGACTTGGTGTTATCAAGCCTTTGGTTAACTGTTAAGCTTTGTTTTCTTTTTTTTTTTTTTCCAGGAAAATTCATTTTGTAACTCAGCTTTATTTCTCTTAGAATATCCCCATTCAGTGTGCTGTATTAATTTGTATACTTGTCTTTCCCCCTGCTGCAATATAAATAAATAAGCTCCATGAGGACAGAAACTTTGTTTGACATTGTTTTCCCACCTTCTAGAGCAGTACCTGTCATAGTAAATATTCTTTTTTTATTCTTTTTTTTTTTTTTTAAGAGAGAAACAACTTTATTTAGCTTTTCACATGGCCTTTGTTGCTCCAACACTCAGTTGTGTACGTGGTGCTGGGGTTCAAACTGAGGTCCTTGTGCTTGCCAGGCAAGCGCCGAAACCGCTGAGCCACCGCTCCAGCCCCCATAGTAATATTCTTAAAGGCCAGTGTAGAACACATTGGAATTGAATTTGTGTATGACATTTTAGGTAACTCTTTTAACTTCTCTGATCATTTTCTGATTCCTTTGACCTCTGTTGAATCTAGTGCTTTGTCCACATTAAGGGGGAAAAAAAAGGCAAAAAAAGTGAAGTGGAATGAGTTGGAAAATTAAATGTATAAACTTGGGTGGTAGAATAAAATGGAAAAAAATGGCTATTAAAAAAATCTGACCATATTAAGAAATAAACCAAAATCCTTCAGGATATTAATTTCAAAAGAAACCCCTTAAATGCACACTTTGGGCAAAGACTAAGATAACCTGAATCCATTAAAGGTAAGTAAAAGAAACATAGTTAGGATCAGTCAGAATTAACAGCAATATTAAGTAATGATGAAAGCCATAGTGAAGAGATACCCACATAAAGTACACCAAGGAAATAGTAAAAAAAAAAAGAAAATCAGAAGAAATAAATAGAAAATTCGTTATGAAGTGGATTTTTTTTGGGGGGGGCGCCCCACTGGGGATTTAACCCAAGGCACTTTAACACTGAGCTACATCCCTAACCGTTTTTATTTTTTATTTTGAAACAGGGCCTTGCTAAGTTGCTGAGGCTGGCCTTCAATTTATAATCCTCCTGCCTCAGCCTCCTGAGTTGCTGGGATTACAAGTGTGTGCCACATGGCCACAGTAATGATTTTGGTTTTGTTTTGTTTTGTTTTTTAAAGAGAGAGGGAGAGGGAGAGAAAGAGAAAATCAACTTTAGTTTTTCGTTGTTCTGACACTTGGTTGTGTATGTGGTGCTGGGGTTTGAACCCAGGTCCTTGTGCATGCCAGGCAAGTGCGATACTACTGAGCCACTGCTCCAGCCATGTGATTTCTTAACCAAAGAATAAAAATGAGAGACCCTTTGAAACCAGGTAGAGAAAACCTTTTCTCTGCTGTGTCCCTACAGCGCCCTCTATTGACCAAGTTTCACATCATGCAAACTAACAAAGAAGAAATGTGTTAATAAGCACTCTTTCCATGATCTCAGAGCAAATTAAGGGTGGATTTGGAGCTCTGAGGTAGTATGTGATAGCTGGCATTGTCCTCTGTCACCAGGCATGTGTTACAGTAATGTTTACGTTTTAGGGGTGAAAACACTTGGGGAGCCACAAATTTTATGTAGATTGTATTTGCGCTGAACTGCTAGTCTGGCTTTTAGTAAATGATCATTTTGTATTTCATAAATTTATACAAGTTTGTCTTAAAGTTTGTCTTAAAATTTATACAAGTTTGTCTTTATTTCTAGGGGACTGTTATACCACTAAAACAAATCACATTAAAATAAATGTAAATATGCTCTTCTACTTCAGAACATAATGCTTGAATTGGAATCTGTACTTAGAAATTCTGATTCCTTTTCTTCCTCTTTTCTGTTTTCCTAGGTGATCCAGATTAATCTGAATTCAATAGTTCCATCTGTCAGTGGTCCAAAGAGACCTCAGGATAGAGTTGCTGTGACAGACATGAAAAGTGATTTTCAGGCTTGCTTAAATGAAAAGGTAAATTACTTTGTTGTTATTTATATTCATCAACATGCTTTGTGGTTTAGAACCAACAAGTTTGAGATTCACCCATAAGCTCAATCTTCTGCTGTATATTTTTATATTACGGTACATCCCATCAGCACCATCCCCCCGCCCTTTTTGTACATTGTGCAGGCAGTTATTTGGTGAACTTATTTCTAGTTCCACTGTGAAGATCAAAGGCTGATCTGTGTCTGTGTAAATTTTAAATTAATTACATTGATTTTCCTAGTCAAAATAGTCTGATTTCAAGTGCTAAACAGCTACATACATGCAGATGTGGCTCTTGAATTGGATAACACAGACACTGAATATTTTATATCATCACAGAAAGTTTTATTAGACCGCACTGTTTTATAATTTTGTGACTTCTCAGACCACTGCACTGAAATTACTCTCATAAAATCTGTTAAAATGTAACTGACTTTGGGAGAGTTATAGCTTTAGTCTTGTTGCTTTCTCTGTTCTATTATAAAAATTAAAAGTTGGGCTTCTTTTCAGAGCGTTTTTTTTTTTTTCTTTTTATGGTACTGGGAATGGAACCCAGGTGTGCTCTGCCACTGAGCTACATCCCCCAACCGTTTTTAAATTTTATTTTGAAACAGGGTCTCAATGGCTGAGAATCAGCCTTGAGCTTGGGATCTCCTGCCATATCCTTCTAATATAGCTGAGACTACAGAGTGAACCACTGTGCCTTTCTTTCCTTTCAGAGCCTTTCTTTTTTTTTATTTTTTTCACTTTTTATTTGGAAAATGTTAAACTTGTACAGAACTAAAATAGCATAATGAGTTGTTGTGTACCTGTTGCCCTACTTCAATGATTACTACCTCATAGCCAATCTTGTTTCATCTCTTTTGCACTTGTACACAGGATCATTTTGGAGCAAATCTTCAGAACAGAAAGAGTCTATAAATTTTCCTTTTCTCTTTTTTAAACAAGGAGAGGGACAGTGTGAGAGAGAGAAAATCAGTTTTATTTAGTTTTTCATTTGACTTTTGTTGCTCCAACACTTTGTTGTGTATGTGGTGTTGGGGTTTGAACCCACATCCTTGCACATGCAAGGCAAGAGCCAAAACCACTGAGCCACCACTCCTGCCCCTGTAAAATTTCTTGGAATTACTATAAGAAGGCATGAATAGACAACCAGTAAAGTTGATTAAGATCTTGGTTCTGGATAGTTGGCTGGATTCACTTAGATAATGTTTTGCTTATAAGCACCACCAGAATTGTATCGTGATTATTCAGATCACACTTCAGCTGAATTATAACTGCTGAATGTTACAGGCTTTTCAGTGTTAGTCACAAATAGTCAGAACTTTAAATTTAAAGCATTAAATGCCGAGCATCTGCTGTATTTTCTATCAGGCTTTTTTTTCTATACAAATCCATGTTTAGCTTTATGTTTATGTACAAATTCATACAGGTTGGATTTAAAGGCTTCCAGATTGCAGCCGAAAAACAAAATGATACCGTCTCTATTCATTATGAAGGAAGTGAATATAAGCTGTCTCATGGATCAGTAGTTATTGCTGCAGTTATCAGTTGTACAAATAATTGCAATCCATCTGTCATGCTTGCTGCAGGTAGGTTGTGGTTTGTGACCACATATTTTCTTGTCCTAAAATTGTTTTTTGTTTTTCTGTTTTAGTCATAAATATCAATGTCTGTTTGATAGTGAGAATTTCTAAGATTTTTATGAGGTCCTAAGGAGCCTGAGTTTGATTTACAGTATTAATTTTGTTTTTATTATATAAAAGGTAATTTTTTAAAAAATATAACTTACATATCTATTGGTTGTAGGTTGTAGATCTGTTTCTTCAATTAATTTAGAAGTATAATTAAGGGGCTGGAGCAGTGGCTTAGCAGTTATGATGCTTGCCTGGCATGAATGAGGACCCTGACGTGAATGAGGACCCGGGTTCAAACCCCAGCACCACATATCCAACTAAGTGTCCGCAAAGGAAAGGCCAGATGAAAAAAATAAATAAAAATTAATTTTTTCTTTCTCTTAAAAAAAAAGTTATAATTAATTAGCAGTTCTTTCTTTTTTTTTTTTTTATGAGACGTTTACCATCCCAGTGTGCTAGATTCCATTGAGATTTATAAAGGAAATAAAAGATATTGACAAGGATTGTAAATGAAATAAACTTGTATGCATTGGAGCAGTTTAGTTTTATAAAAATGTGTAATAAATTTTAAATTACCCTTAATTTATTATATTTAAAAATGGTTCATTTATCTGGGTGTGGTGGTACACACCTGTAATCTCAGCAGTGTAACAATTTCCTCAGAAACCTAGTGAGACCTTTTCTAACAATAAAAAATTAAAAAGTTGCAGGAATGGTCGCTCAGTGTTTACAGCACTTGCCTGGCATGCACAAGGATTCAGGTTTATACCCTAGCATCATGTATGCAGCGAAAGCCACAGGAAAAAGAAATAAAATGATATACTCTCTCTCTCTCTCTCTCTCTCTCTCACATTGTCCCTCTATCTTTAAAAATAATTAAATAAATAGGGTTGGGGGTAATAGCTCAGTGGTAGGACACCCCTGGGTCCAATCTCCAGTACCAAAAACAAAGCAAAAATGTTCATTCATTTAGCTGGATGCAGTAATCTCGCAATTCCAGAGGATGCAGGAGATTGCAAGTTCAAACCCAGCCTCAGCAACTCAGCAAGACCTTGTTTCAAAATAAGTTTAAAAAGAGGCTGGAGGGCTGGAGTGGTAGCTCAGCGGTTTCGGTGCTTCCCTGGCAAGCACGAGGACCCGGGTTCAAACCCCAGCACCACGTACACAACTAAGTGTTGGAGCAACTAAAGCCATGGTAAAAACTAAATAAAGTTGTTTCTCTCTTTCTCTGTCTCTCATTGTCCTTCTCTCTTTAAAAAAAAAAAAAAAAAGAGGCTGGAGATGTAGCTCAATGGTAAAGTGCCCCTAGGTTCAATCCCCAATACTTTTTTTTTTTAAAGAGAGAAGGACAGTGAAAGAGATAATTAGTTTTATTTAGTTTTTCATATGGCTTTTGTTGCTCCAACACTTTTGGTGTGTTTGTGGTGCTGGGGTTCAAACCTGCGTCCTCGCACATGCCAGGCAAGTGCAGTAACTGCTGAGCCACCATTCTAGCCCCAATCCCTAATACTTAAAACAACAAAAAGTTTCATTTAATCATACCTCTTATATATGTGCATCCTTTTATTTCTATTTGGGTGCAAGATACCATAATGTCAACCCATATCTTAATAATTTACAACATAATGGGTAATATCTACTATAACCTATAATTTGTTTTAATTGAAGTGAGAATAAAATGAACAAAATGACGGTAGTAAATTTATGCACTTGGGCTTTTACTCTAATGTTAATTGGAGTCTAATTTGCTAAATAAACCCTTTCTTGTTTCTTACTCTAATATGAAAGAGAGAAAGACACTCCCATTAATAAATACATTTTTATTTGTTGATGGTGTAGGTCTTTTGGCCAAAAAGGCCGTTGAAGCTGGTCTGTGTGTTAAACCTTATATAAGAACAAGTTTATCTCCAGGCAGTGGGATGGTTACACATTACCTCAGTTCAAGTGGAGTATTACCTTATCTCAGTAAGCTTGGGTAAGTGACAGTTTTATAGTGACATTGATGCTTAGCAAGTATTGAAGCTGCTTATTTGGGGGTTTCTCACGTACAAAGAGAAGATAGAAAAATAAATATACTGTAGTTCTACTTGTTAACTTGCTGTTACCACATAATCTCTAATGCCTTATCACTCAGCAGACATAGGGCATTTCCAATGAACAATGCACTGTTGTCTACTTAGAAGTATCCTTAGCTTCAGGATACTTGGTGGGAAAGAAAAGACAAATAAAACCAGGTTAACAGTGACAGTATAGGAGTGGTACCAACTTGTATGTAATTTCCGTGAGTTGTGTGCAGTTGAATAACATAGGTTGCATTTATTAACTGAGTAAATAATTGAGTGTTTTGTAAGGTTATTTAGTCTATAGTACATAGGTTGAGTTGTCCCTGAACTTTGGAAAAAATAAACATTTACATTTCTTATGTAATCCAAAAACTAATTAATGCTAGTTATAGTTTCAACATATATTTTGAAACATACTGTCTTATATAAATTCAGTTCTTTTGAAAGCCTGATAAATTTTAGGTTTTTTTGCTCTTAGGTGAACGCAGTAATTTATGAATATTATGCTCATAATCTTTTAGCTATATCATCTTGGAATTATTTGTCAGGGACCCATCTCCAGCTTAACTGGTTGAGAATTAAAAGATTTATTCATATCAGAGAGCCTTGTTGATTTGGGGGTTCTTTTTTTGAAATTGTCATAGCCAGGTTGTTTTGATACTTTACAGTTTAAACACATACAAAACACGTTTACATTATACCATGTGGTATCTGAGAAATTTTCTTGTGAGTGTGATAGATGCTGTTGACCTAATAAGGAATGCCCTAAGTACTGGGGCCATTGAGAGGTTTGCATTCACTACAGATAGCATGAAAAATAGACTTGATTATTAAATTAATATATTGATGAAGTTTAATCTGTGTGCCATGAATATTTTTTGAGTAATCTTATTGCAATAATGGAAATTAAAGATAAGACTTGTTCTTTACAAATGTAATGTGCTAGCCAATCATGTTTCATTTTTTGAAATGCAGATTTGAAATAGTTGGCTATGGTTGTTCAACTTGTGTGGGAAATACAGCACCCTTATCAGAAGTGGTTTTAAATGCAGTAAAACAGGTAATATGTGTGGGCTGGCAAGATATCTAAGTGATTTTTTTTTAAACTATGTTTTGTCATTAAATTATAGGAAATATGTATTATTTCTGTAGTCATTATGCCTTTTGGAAAAAGTAACCTGTGAAACTTAAAACAATTCAAAGAATTGTTTCTAGATTTTTAAAATAGTTCCTTAGTAACTTAAGGAATTAGTTTATTTGCAAGATTTATAGTTCTTTACCTAAAAATTAGTGATATGTTTTTTGATTGTCTTGCCCTTAGACCTGTAATACATAAAATTGCATATATATAATTATTCAAGTTTATATGAGCTCTTGAATTGAATGTACTTGTGTAATTTTTTTTTTTTTTCAGGGAGATTTGGTTACCTGTGGAGTTTTATCTGGAAACAAAAACTTTGAAGGTCGACTTTGTGATTGTGTTCGTGCCAATTATCTTGCCTCTCCACCCTTAGTGGTTGCTTATGCCATAGCAGGCACAGTGAATATAGATTTCCAAACAGAGCCTTTAGGTATGTTTTCCTCTGTGTGTGTATGGTGTGTGTGTGTGTGTACACTATATATACACATATGCTTGTGTACATGGTACCCCAGAAATTATTTTTTAAATGTTTCTTAGACCTCATTCTTTGACTTTTTTCATAAAAACTTACATATTAATAATCTCTGTGTTCATATGAGAAATGTAATAAAATGTACAAGTAATTAGTCCTTGTAGTTGCTTAAGACTGAAGCACCGTATTGTTATTTCCTTGGTTTCTGTGATATGCTTTTGTAAAGGCATGAACATTTTGAGGGAGTTTTGTTGTTATCTTTTTTTCTTTTTTTTTAAATACCGTGTTAAAATCTTTTAACCAGGTACTGACCCTACTGGTAAGAACATTTACCTGCATGATATTTGGCCTACTCGAGAAGAAGTTTATCGGATAGAGGAAGAACATGTTATATTTTCCATGTTTAAAGCACTAAAAGAGAAGATAGAGGTCAGAGTCTTGTTTGTTTCTTAAATAGTTTGATAAAATTGTAGTGTTCTTTTATTCCATGCATCTTATGCTTTATGAATAGAATAAAAATTTAAATTATATTATTTTGAGTTCATAGTTTTTAATAAGTTATATGGCCACTTTGTATCTGGAATTATTAATTACAAAGATAATTAGAATTTATTTTATGTAGTTATTAGAATTTTGTAGTAGGCACTTACATTTGGCATCCTAAATGTGAGCACACTTTATAGAAACTGCCCTTGTTTGTCACTTCCATTCAGATGATTAGAAATCAAAAGAAATGAGTGGATCTTGCTGTCATTGATTCCCTATTTTACCTCTCTAGAGCAACCAGTGATGTCTTTCATAAATGTCTTTTCAGAGATTTTTTTTTTTAGTAGACAGATTTTATTTTATAGAAAGTATAAAGCATAAGGAAAAGAGCAGACTTCCCCCAGAGTGGGGGAAGGGGACCGAGCCCCAAAGATTTTTTTTTTTTTTTTAAGAGAGAGAGGGACAATGAATGAGAAAGAATCAGTTTTATTTAGTTTTCCATGTGATTTTTGTTGCTCAGACACTTCGTTGTGTACATGATGCTGGGGTTTGAACCTATGTACTTGCACATGTTAGGCAAGCACCGTAACTGCCAAGCCACCACTCCAGCCCCTCAGAGATATTTTTATGCACGTATAAATAAATACTAAATATATACAAATGTTTAAAAGCAGTATGAATATGAAGGCAGAAAAAAGCATTCAGTAAATATTTGTTGGGGCCCTAATATGTTTCAGGTACTCTTCTAGGTAGTTGTAATACTTAGTGAACAAAACACAAAATTCCTATGGGAGAGGCTGAGGAAATTTAAAGAAAATAACTAGACAAATTGAACATTACATTAAAAATAAGACCTATTTGGAAAAAATTAGGGTAAAAAGGATCAGTTCTGTAAAATCTGAGGAGCAGTTTGCAGTTTTATGTGTGATTGACAAGATATCATTTGAGCAAAGCTTTGAAGGAAGAGAATTAGTTTGCCATATAAGTGAACAAAGAGCAGAGGACTTTCCAGGTAGAGGGAAAGTAAAGTCCTTATGAAGGAAACGGTAGTGAATGTGGTATTACTAGGATATACAGAATATGAAGAATGGTGTAGGAAATGATGTCAGAGGGAAGACAGGTCCAGATCACCTAGGGAATTTCAGTCATTAGAAGAGTCTTTGACCCCAAGTTAAGTGACAGGTAGATCAATGGGGAGGGTTTGAACAAAGGTGTGTCATAATCTACTAAAAAGGATCACTTTGACACTATATTGAAAATATTTTGTGGGGAGATTTGGGTAAGGATTAGGGTAGATTTAGAAAGACCAGATAAAGTGGTCCAAGGTGTAAAAGTTGTTGATGGAGTGGATCATGGGGTAGCAAAAGTGGAAAGAAATGGTGAGTTTTTTAATGTAGTGTAAAAGCAGGACCAATAGATGGGGGGTGGAGGGGGGAGGCACATATCAAAAAGAAGTAGAGGTTTTTCTTCGTGATAACATTCATAAAGATTAACAGCATATTTTATCTCTTCTGCAACATGTATAGATCTTTCTACTTTCTTTAGCTTTTGGGGGACTCCATAAAGTGTATGTTGAAACTTAACTATTGAAGTATTCATGAGAATCTGGAATTTGATAAGTCTTCCTTCATTCTGTCCCAAAATGTCATGATTTTATATAGAATGCACTATCTTAGCTTTCTAAATGGAGAGGGCTTTTTTTCCTTTTCAAACTGACATAAGTATTATTTTAATCCCTTGAACATTTTCTTAAGTCTCTTTTCCTGACTTCTTTTACCTGTCTTTGGTTAATCAACTAAAACCATATTTACAGATGGGAAATAAGCGGTGGAATTCCTTAGATGCACCAGACTCCGTTTTGTTTCCATGGGACTTAAAGTCTACCTATATCAGATGTCCTTCATTTTTTGATAAACTTGTAAGTAGTGTTTTTCTGTTTGATATTTTAAAAAAATTTTATGGCTAAAATACTGTGTGAAGAGTTAAATGCTTTGAACTTTTACCTTGTAGACCAAAGAACCAGTTGCACTTCAGCCTATTGAAAATGCCCATGTCTTGTTATATTTGGGAGACGCTGTTACAACAGATCATATATCACCTGCTGGAAGTATTGCTAGGAGTAGTGCTGCTGCTAAGTATTTGACAAACAGAGGGTATGTATACATGGTTTGGGGATCTTTTCGTCTTACATTCATTTTCACTGATGAAGAGGCTTCTGCTGGCCGTGTTCTTTTTTCCAATAAGTTACATATTTTCTTAGGTGATTGTTAGTATCTTTGACTTGAGAACTACGGGAAACGTGTTGCTCCTGCTTTGCTTATAACTTTAGAATTTGAAATTGCTATTTTAAGTTGAGCCCTTATGGTCTAAATAAATAATTGTTGGGAAACAAATGTCATCTTTGTTTGACCCACCAGCTTCCCATTACTAGAGAACAATAAATCTATTTTATAAGCTATAAAATATATACATTCGTGAGGCTAGGATTGATGCTTATCAAATCAAAAGACATCTTCTTAATCCTAAAATCTTACAGAAATAATAAATCTGATTTTAAAGGCCATTTATGCATGATAATGATGTAAAGTTGCTCTATTAATAGAACTGTTTTGATATCAGAGACAGTTTTGCCAGAAGCAAATTTGTAGTACTCGTGTCTGATTGCCTTTTGGATGTTTATATGTTGTTTGAGCAATTCAAATTATATTTTTCATTGAAATATCTGATAAAAAATCAGGACTATATAGCTTGTTTTGATAAGTAATAATGCTACAGTGCTTTCATTACAGAGTAGCTAAAAGTTAGTTTTCTGGGCTGGGCAATAGGTTAGTGGTAGAGTGCTTGCCTAATATGTGCCAGGCCCTGGGTTTGATCTCCAGCACTGCAAAAACTAAAAAATAAAAAAATTTTCAGTTAACATTTTAAAAATTTATTTTGGGGCTGGAGCACAGTTAACAGCCCTTGCCTGGCATTCGTGAGGACACGGATTCAAAGCCCAGCACCACGAAAACAACGAAGAGTCAGAGCAACAAAGGCCACATCAAAAACTAAATAAAATTGATTTTCTGTTTCTCTCTCACTGTCCCTCTCTTTAAAAAAAAAAATTGTGATTTCTTGAGTACATTTAATTCAGTAGTTCTCACCAGTTAAAATTTTCTAGACACGAGGTTGGGGATTTAGCTCAGTGGCAGACCGCTTGCCTAGCATGCACAAGGCCCCGAGTTCAGTCCTCAGCCCTGGAAAAATAAAATTGTTTTTTTCTAGACACCCAGTCCTCTCCATTCCCATCTTGAACTAAGAAGTTTAAATGAACAAGCTTATAGAGTAAACTTGTACATAAAAGACCAAATGAGAGGCAGATAGAAGTTGCTGATTATTGAGATACTTTTGTTCAGTTACTTCTTATCTCCAAAAGTCATTTATATGGTTAACTAATTTACTAAGCAATAATTGCAGGGGGTGGGGGGAGGTGAGGATTGAACCCAGGGATGCTTTACCACTGAGCCATGTCCCTGAGCCATTTTTATTTTGAGACAGGGACTTGCTAAGTTGCTGAGGCTGCCTGTCTCAGCCTCCCAAATCTCTGGGGGCTAAACTATGGTTTCTAAGTACCATTTCACAGTACAAACAGCTGGTGCCTCTTGGAGAAATGATTGCGTCTACCTCTGAGACTGGAAAATATACAAGATGATTTTGGACATTTTATATCAAAACCAGGGAAGCTCTCAGACACTATTACACTTCTGTCAAAAAGTCCCAGGAGCTAACTTAAATTTGTCACTGCTCAAAGAAGGGACATGTTGAACATCAATAAGAGCAACAACTGGAGTAGACTGAAATATAACAAATATATTTAAATCCATGAGTTCATAATGATACTAAGAATAAAAACTTAGAAATTATCATATTAGTTATCTTTGGAAGATGACCAGGTCATTATTTTAAAACTGCTAATAATCAAATCTTTTTTTTCCATATTTTTTTTATTTTATTTTTGAGCAACCTTACAAGATTTTAACAAAATAATATAAAATGTGTATATATTCTGGATATTGCATTTGTCCCCAGGAGTGCCCCCCCCCAATTACCCTCCCTTATCCTTCCCTTCCCCTTCCCACTATAACTCTAAAAAAAGTATTAGATTGTAAAGGATTACATCTTATCTGGGAATCTTTAACCAACCTTTCTTGTATGGAATGTATTTCAGTAAAACCAAATCAGTGATAAGGGAAATTTGTCTCTTTTTGGGGGGCAGGGTACAAGGGGATTGAACCTGAAGGTGCTTTACCACTGAGCTACATTCTCCAGTCCTTTGTACTTTTTATTTTGAGTCGGGGTCTTGCTAAGGTGCTGAGGTGCTTTAGACTTGTGATCCTCCTGCCTCGGCTTCCCTTGTTGCTGGGACTATAGGATTATAGGTGGGTACTGCTGTGCTGTGCTAATAAGGATAGTTTGTCTTTAGACAAACTAAAAAAAGGAAGAAGCAGCAGCAGGAATGATTGAATTAGAGTATCATTACATTTTCTAGTCAGTCTATTTGATGATCAATCACTGACAATATTCTAGGAATATTCTAGTGTGTCTCCCAATGGAAGTATATGTAACCTCATGAAACATTGCTGCCAAAAATTAAAAAACTTGAATCTTTATCAAGTCACTGGATCTGACATTTGGCTTACAAGAAATAAGGGGACAGAAAAAACATATTAGATGATACCATGGGGTTCAATACAGTCTCAACACAGAAAACTATGCAGCAAATAACCTAGTTTCTTTAGATAAACTGTAAGGGGTTGGGGGGAGCGGGGAACATATAGATTATAAGAGACTTGAAATCAACTGAATACTTGTATGAACTGTATGTATACACCAATTTGGACAAACCAACTTAAAATAATATGGAGGACTGGGAGTGTGGCTCAGTGGTGGAGTCCTTTCCTTACATGCACGAGGGCCTGGGGTTGATTCCCAGCACCACTAAAAAATCACATTTAACTAGTGTCTGGTTATCTGATATTAAAAAAATTAATGTTATTCACGGAGGCTTAAGGATAGTATTTTTTTAAAGAGTCAATATGTTGGCTCTTTGACATAGAATATGATAATCCGAGTTTTGCTTCAAATTGTGATTACAGAGGAAAAAGGAGTCCATGAGTTGTTTATTATAGTTTGGTAATAGGTTCATGGACATTCACTGTTCTGGTTTCTCTACTTTTGTACCAGCTTGAAATTTTCTGCAGTTAAAAAAGTTTTAAATGAGTTTTACATTTCACTAATGTGATTATTTTACATGTAGAGTGAAAACTGACTTTCATAACCTTCTTATAGCCTTACCCCTCGTGAATTCAATTCTTACGGAGCCCGAAGAGGTAATGATGCTGTGATGACAAGAGGCACATTTGCAAACATAAAGCTTTTTAATAAGTTTATTGGAAAACCAGCTCCCAAAACAGTTCATTTTCCATCAGGACAAACGGTAAGGATATATCCAAAGTATTAAGTCAGTTGCTCAGAGGATCAAAATTTGTATTAAAGGTTTTCATGTCTGTTTTCATGTCTGTTTAATCTACAGCTAGATGTATTTGAAGCTGCAGAGCTGTACCAGAAAGAAGGTATTCCACTGATTATTTTAGCAGGAAAGAAATATGGTTCAGGAAATTCGAGAGACTGGGCTGCCAAAGGACCTTATTTATTGGTATTGTTTTTTAAAATTTTTTCTTAATAAGCTTAAATTTTTTTAATATCTTCTTTTGTCAGTAACATCCTGTCAAAGTTTATTTTTCTTATTTGGATTTTTTCTTGATTATTTGGACCTTGTGTTGATGAGTTTCTTTTCAGTGATTTCAGATGATATTTTGTATTCTTCTGGTCGTGTTTAATACTTTCAATTTGATTAACCCTACATCATTCTTATGTGAGGAAGTCAATATGAAAGAGGAAAAGGAGATCCTGTCTTAAACTATAGCTATATAATAATTACTTGTACCTACTAATGTTTGTACTTGTCTCCTTTTCATTTAATTTCCTCTGATTTCTCCATCAAAAAGACTCAGAGATAGTAGGCCAAGTTACTTGCATACACACACACACTCCAGATAGGAGTGCCTGGTTATCTGCTAGGGAGACATTTTTCTTCAGATAGTTTCTTTGTTTTGGGTCAAATAGGGGCTCCCCTGGAGAGAATCATCATGTGATAGGTGCTTGCTGCTATTTCATACTCAAAAGTGCTTCTTTTCATAGTTGTAGTTGTAAAACAGCTGGACAGAATGCAGCCTTTGTAGCCTATTATACATACTTCATTCTTTTCGAATTTTTAATCTTTTCCTTAAAATGTAAATACTCTGAGGAATTGTAGGTATAAACCATATTATCTCATCTTTCTGAACTATTAATTATAAATATTATAGATGTAGGTTCCTTTTATTTTAAAAAAAATGGGGTTTTTTTGTTTTATTTTGTTTTGTTTTTAATAATGTTGGGGGCTTTCCTCATGTAGTAGGTGGTCCCTGACTATTCATTCAGATAGATGTTTAGAAACCGGGTGTGATCTGGATTTTGTCTATTAGTAGGTCTTATATTGGATGATAAGCTAACTTTCTCATTCAGAAGCCTGTATGTCATTATATGTTTATATATTCTCTGAAGCCATTTGGTTTCTTCAAGGAAAGAAACATCATTCAGAATACAAACAAAAGTTTAATCACAATCTGGTATTCTCAGGTCAGCCTATATAAGCATAGGTCCCTATGCTTATATGTTCTCAACAGGGGTGAAAATTGCTTCTTAGATGGTTTTATATATATCTTAACTATTTTTACATGTAAAGCATAGATAAAAACAGTTCATAAACAATTACACAGGATGTTTGTGGTATTTAAATTTTGAAGGGAGAAGGACTGTGAGGAGGAAGATGTGATAAGGAGGCAAATGTCTTAAAAGGCTCCTTAGCTAATAATGAGAAAAAGTTGAAAAATAGGTCTAGAGTCTCTAGCTCATTTTCTCCAAAGAATAAACATTTACGTTTTCAGAGTAGGGATTGAGCTAGAGATCTTACTGCTTCTTATATACTTTAAATCAGTACCCCAGTGTTCTGAGAACCTCATAACATCTCTAGTCTCAAGACTTCCCTGGGCTCTGTGTTATAAACTGACTCAAACCTTATTGAGGTCACTAATTTCATTTCATCATTCTTTAGTTTCAACAGTCAGTTTCCTATTTCTGTCTTCTAAATATTTATAGAATTTTCTCATCCTGTTCCCTTTGTTGCTATGAGTTTCTTTATTTAAATGGCATCAATAGAGAATGTTGATGAACACATATGTTAGATCCATCGTTTTTAAACAGAAATCTTTCTGAGGAGTATATAAAGGTCAAGCAGCCACCTGCTTTTTGTAAATACAGGCAGAATTTGAAATGCGTTTAAAGATTTTTATGTAAGTAACTTCCTGAGCTCTTCCTATGTGATAGGTGTTAGAAGTGCTTAACCCTGGAGTGGCAGGGGGGACTCAGAACAACAGGGAACATTTTTTTTCCCCCTAAGAGAGAGAGAGAGAAAGACAGAATCAATTTTTATTTTTTTTCATCTGGTTTTAGTTTCTCTGACACTTAGTGTATGTGGTACTGGGGTTTGAACCTGGGTCCTTGTGCATTGCCAGACAAGCACTCTACTGCTGAGCCACTGCTCCAGCCCCCAACAGGGAACTTGGTTTTGTTTTGTTTTTTTCTTTTTTCTTTTTCTTTGAGAGAAAAAGGGAGGGAGGGAGAATCAGTTTTATTTAGTTTTTCATATGGTTTTTGTTGCTCCAACACTTCATTGTATATGTGGTGCTGGGGTTTGAACCCATGTCCTTGTGCATGCAAGGCACCCACTGTAACTGCTGAGTCACCACTCCAGCCCAACAGGGAACTTTTTTTTTTTTTTTTTTAAAGAGAGAGGGACCGTGAGAGAGACAGAGAAAGAGAGAAACAATTTTATTTTAGTTTTTCACATGGCCTTCATTGCTCCAACACTTAGTTGTGTACGTGGTGCTGGAGTTTGAACCCGGGTCCTCCTGCTTGTCAGGCAAGCGCCAAAACCGCTGAGCCACCGCTCCAGCCCCCAACAGGGAACTTTTTAAAAACACAAAAAAAATCTATAAAAGACTTCTGTAAATAACCTTGATACAACGTTGACCTTAGTATGGGGCATTCGGTCAAAAGTATTTACAAAAAGTCCCAAGTAGATATATTTTTTTAAAAATGCTTAATAAAACTTTCAGAGTGATTGGAGGAAATAAAATGTGTATTTGCTACAGGGTGTGAAAGCTGTTTTGGCTGAAAGTTATGAAAAAATACACAAAGATCATTTGATTGGAATTGGCATAGCTCCACTTCAGTTCCTTCCAGGAGAAAATGCAGATTCCTTGGGTCTCTCTGGCAGAGAAACATTTTCTTTAACATTTCCTGAAGAATTATCCCCTGGAATTCCATTGAGCATAAAGGTATTTCTAAAATTCTCAAATATGTGATTGTGCACTTTGTACTCAAATAGATGGTTGTAAATTGAATAAGGATCTGTTGTAAATTGCATATTAATGTTAGCGTACATAAGTCATAGTTTAAGATGACTGTTTAATACGTACTGGGTAAATACAGCTCATGTTCTCTGAAGAAGAGAGGAGGAACTGAATGCTTACTCCAGATAAAATACGTATGGAGGGAAATCTTGACTTGCAATTATATGTGCCAACTTCCTCTTCCTAGTTTTCAGCTTTCTCTTTTTTTTTTTTTTAATCAATTTTATTCAGTTTTTTTTGATGTGGCTTTTTGTTGCTCTGACACTTTGTTGTGTATGTGGTGCTGGGGTTTGAACCTCGGTCCTCAAGCATGCCAGGCAAGCACTGTAACCGCTGAGCCACCGCTCCAGCCCCCCAGCTTTCTCTTTTAATCTAACTTTAACCCAGGCGTTACTATTCCAAAGAGAAGGCAAAAGTTCAGGGTTTTTTCTGTTAAGGAAAAAAGGTTGAATAATAGACATTACATGCAATGAATAACTTAGTGTAAAATGAATATGAATAGTGAGTAGGAATTTTCACAAATAAGCCAAATCTAAATCACTTCTTTTAGTGTTCTAGGTAATATGATGCTTGTCATTTAGAATTAGAGATGAAAATACCTGCTTTTCTACTTAGCCATGAAGCCTGTGGTCAGGTATGTCAGGTGTTTTTCAAGCAACAGGTTTCAGGCAATCAAAATTTGTGAAATTAGAACTAGGAAGGACAGACAGTCAGGCAAAATACGGCAGGTAGTCATTGAATATGAAAACAAATGATCTTAACTACTACTAAGTAACACTTTGAAGATTTTATCACTCACATGAGATGTTTTTGTTTGTTTAAAGACAAGTACTGGAAAAGTATTCAGCGTGATTGCTTCATTTGAAAATGATGTGGAAATAACATTGTACAAACATGGAGGATTGTTAAACTTTGTGGCACGAAAATTCTCATAGTATCTACTCACCGTGGATGTCTTTCATAATTGGTAACTGCAAAAAGCCTTTTGTGCTGGACCCAGGAATCCTTGCCATGGAGCTACAGATAGTCCCAGTATACTCACTTATCTCATCCATGGATGTAAATGATTATGAATCAACGTAGTGACTGAAATGAAATCTTCATGATTTTAAATAATATACGAATGGTGCTATTAACATTGCTAAAATCAACGTGTGGCGTGTGTTGTGGAAGAGACCTGTAAGTATGGGATGGGGGGTGTGGATATTTTATCAGACCATTTTGTAAATAAAGGCAGAATTTGAACTTGTGTTAAAGATTCTTATATGAGTTACTTCCTGAAGTTGTTTGTTTAGTTTTGCATCTATAAAACTGTACTACTGTTTGTTGGTTTAAGAGTAGCAGATTGAAATGTAAGAAACCAAATTAGACTAAAATAGTGGATGTTGGAATCTGATTTATAAATGGACTTTTTAAGTATATTAAT
The DNA here is from genome assembly GCA_004027875.1 of Aplodontia rufa. Classification (NCBI taxonomy): domain Eukaryota; kingdom Metazoa; phylum Chordata; class Mammalia; order Rodentia; family Aplodontiidae; genus Aplodontia; species Aplodontia rufa. The sequence goes on from PVKS010007319.1 coordinate 23,015, forward strand.
TCCTTTTCAGAATGGAGCTGGACACAATTGGCCTACTTTGTAATATAAGCCAGGTTTATTCTTAGTCTAACTACAAGGAATAGAACCTGGCCCAGATGAAATCATTCTGTCCAGCTAAAGTTTCCTCCACATCTGAAGATGGACCATTGCAGAATATAAACAATTATGTGGCACCCTGTATTAGCAGTGAAAATATGAATGGCTTATGATGCAGCCCTTAATTTTTCAGTAATTTTGCCACTGTGCCCCTCTGGCAAGCCTCAAGATGACATAATATTAGATGGATCAGATAATTTTGCTCATCTTATGTAATACTCTTAACTTCTTGTTACCTATTGTAGATATCACCAACTGACATTCCACATTCATTTTATGGGATGCTAAAGAGAACTTGAATCATTAAACTCTAACTTGATTTCCTCTAGACTTTTAAATTACCCACCCTAAATTATATGGGTGCTCACTCCTAGGCATTTTTTAAATGTTGATACTTCGTAATTATTTAAGTTGATTTCCATTTCAAATTGTTATTTACCTGGGATATATAATTCTATTAATTTTGTTATGGTTTGTTTGGTTTTAACCAAATTGGACCATAAGGATAAAACACTTAAGTTGTTGCTGAGTGTTGTATATTCTCAGTATGCACGTCTGTCTACCACATCACATCAGTGTTCTTTCAACAAGGCATTTGGCAACTTTTTTTTAAAAAAGGTTGGATAATTATTTTCAGAAGGTCCTTTACCTTTTTGTTGTTGTTGTTTTGTTTTTAGGAAATTAAGCTTAGCAGCAAAAGGTTTACTATAATGATTATTTTTTCATATGGAGATCTTCATATGACCTAGTTAAGTTATTGCAGTTCAGAATTAGCTTATGTTGCACAGAATAAAATGTTACTTATTTTAAGCTATAGTGCTGAAACTACCAAACCAGTAGGTGAAGACCACTGAGACCTTTGCACAGAGTCAATCATACAGTCTTTTGAAAATATTTTGCAAATGTGCAGTTAGACAATGAGCTAGAGTTTGTCAAAACAATTTCCCTTGTTTATTTAAATTTTTATAAATATTTTCAAATCATATTGTGTTCTTGATATATGCTATATATATATATATATATCAGTGCATGTGTTTTTAATTTACCTAAAAACATGAGTTATGAATGGAAAATTTACAAGTTAAATGTTAAAATACCTGTTACATGCTTTGAAGAAACAGTAATTCCAGATTGTTGGAGGGGGATCAATTCATATTATTTTGAAGGCATACTCAGCAGTTGATGGGTGGAAGTATGGACATCATCAACAGCTGATCCAAGAGTTGATGATAAAGCTAGCTAGCTGTTAATTAAATATTAACATTTCCAGTCTATCTAGTCCAGTAATAATACAAGCACTTGTATTTCAGAAACAAAGTCAAGGTTCTCTTAAATTCTTGCTTATATTCAATGAACTACAAGCTTGATAAGCATGATTTTAAGTTGGGGGAGGGGTCAGAAGTACTAGTGTGTATATCTTATAATTCTGCCTTTAGCCAAATGCTGCAAAAATGTGGCATCTGTTGGTTTTTATTGTTTTATTTTCCTCTTTTTTGACTATATTTGGGTAACTTTGTATTACCAAAAAATAAAAATTAAAAATATTGTGTAAAGGAAGTACAATAGGTATACAAGAAAGCAAATCAGTATTGTGAACTAAAGTACAGTTTCTAAAGTTATTACCATCAGCAGCATTTTTAATCTTTCAAGAACTTTATGCTACATACTATTGCCATTTTCATACCTTTGGGTTTTGCTAGTCCATTAAATGAAATGAGTGAAAATGTCATCCAGCCACTGAATTGCCATTATTATTTATACTTTAAAAGTTCCCAAGATGACAGATGTTATTATTTCCTGTTTTATCTTTATGCTGACACTTGAATGAGAGCTAGCAGAATCCCTTTCACCAGATTGCTTGGATTTTCACTGGTAATTGTACTAAAAGCTGTAAAGATAAGAGCTAAATCAGAGTCATAGTTGTTTGCATATGTGGTAACGATGTGTGCATTTTGTCTTCATAGTAATGAATGACAGAATAAGGAGGAATTATTTGACTGCCATTTTTCTATGGTTGAATTAAAGGACACCTTTTTTTTTTTTTTTTTTTTTTTGCCTTTAGGTTTAGGAGAAGATACTAGGATACTGTATGTTGGCCCTATCTTAGTTTGATCTGGAGTATAAAAAAGGGGGGCAGGGGATGGACTTTGGCTTTCCTAGTGTGTTTTTGTTTTTTTCCCCTAAAGGGTGACAGTGCTGATATTTCTATCAATTTTACATACAATATGTGGCTGTGGAACCATATATCTTACATATTTACAAATCATTGTCTATTTAAAGCCAACAAAACAGTATAACAGTTTTAAGTTCAATAATGTTAAGTATTGTATAGAAATATATTAGAGGCAGTTCAGTTGATGACAATTGTGTATATGTTACTGATGCTGTAAATTATTTTTAATAAAGAAAATTGTATTATCACATTTGACTCTTGTTAAAAAGTATTTCATAGTAATTGAAAACAAAATACCATGCCTAAAAAGAAAAAGAATACTAGGCATGGTGGCACATGCCTATATTTCAGGCTTACTCTAGAGGTTGAGGCAGGAGGATCACAAATTCGAGGTCAGCCTCAACAACTAATGAGACTCTGACTTAGAATTTTTAAAAAAGGGCTGGGGCTGTAGCTCAGTGGTGGATCATCCCTATTCAATTCCCAGTACCTAAGAAAGAAGAGAGAAAGAAATTGGTTGCAATCTAAAAAGTTGTCCTCAATTATGTTATCTAAATGTTCAGACAATAGTTATTCCCAACAGAACTGCCAGATCTAAACCACAGTCATTCTTACCCTTACATCTAGTAGTTCCTTCCATTCTAGGGCAAATGTGAATGAAAACCAAGGTAAAAGTTTGAAATAGGGATAAGATAGTCTTAATAAATAAAGTTGAATTTGATACATGGATTGTTCTAACAGTTAACAGTTTTATTGAATCAGTTTATAATTGAAAAGACTTATCTCACCCAAAGGAGGATCCTTTGTACAAATCTCTTAATTGGACAACGTTTTTAACAGTCAAGAGATGGAGACTGTCTACAGTGCTAGGCAATACATACTACTCAATGAAGTTTTGATGGTTAAAAAAAAAAAACAAAACCTTTAACCTTTATTTAGAGCTAAAGTCTCCCTCCTTGTAGTTTACGCCCACTGATTTGGCTCCCTAATGTGTCTGTATTTAGATAAACTGAACCCTCCACAAATTACATCTTATATAGCCTCCATACCGTGGATCTTTTATTAGGGAGATAATTTGTGTTAAAGGGAACATTTAATACAGATTTGGAGGTCTCATGCTCTGAATTATGGTAGGGTGGTATTTTTTGTTTTTGGCAGCGCTGGGGATTGAACCCAGGATGTCAAGCATGATAGACAAGCAGCTCTACCAGTGAGCTGTATACCTAGCTCAGAGATGACCTTTTCTGGATGCAGGATGAAGGAACTGTGTATTTTGGGGCTTTGTTGCTATAGGATCAGCTAATAGTGCCTGCCATTTTCCCTCTTCTGCAAGTCAGCAGCATCTGGGAGCCACATGTTTCTATCCTAAAGTAATATTTTATAAATATGGTCAGTTCCCCACTGATTGAAAAGAATAGGTCCTTTCTCCCACTCAACCTAAATGATTGATTAAAGCTTATTTATCAAAATTTGGCATTCATAAATCAAAATGGTCACATTAAAGTTTACTAAGATGTTGCATTCCAAAGGTTAAGAAGACCATACTGGGGGCTGGAGTGGTTGCTCAGTGGTTACGGTGCTTGCCTGGAAAGCACAAGGACCCAGATTTGATCCCCAGCACCACATACTCAACTAAGTGTCAGAGCAATGAAAACCAGAAGAAAAACTAAATAAAACTGATTTTTTCTCTCTCTCTCTCTCTCTCACTGTCCCTCTCTCTTAAAAAAAAAAAGAAGAAGAAGACCATATTGAGCACATGCTGATTGTCTGAATATTCAGTCTTGGGAGGAAACGTAAGCATCATGAGTGTTGCAGTTAGTTGATTTACGGTTTTCACTTGATGCCAGTTTTGCTTTTAAATTGGAAATTAGTTTACTTGCAGCTTTACTGTTCTGATGTGAGTAGTTTGGCTTAAGTTTTCCAAAATATTATACCATATTAAACTATAAAACTTGTGTTTAGCCGAGTGCTTTGACACACCTGTAATCCCAGTGACTTGGAAGGCTGAGTCAAAAGAATCTCAAGTTTGAGGCCAGTCTCAGCAACTTAGCAAGTTTTTATGTTCAGGCAGGGAAATAAAAAGGAGTGGGGATGTAGCCCAGTGGTAAAATACCACCCGGGTTTAATCCAGAGTATCCAAAAAAAAAAAAGAAACCTGTATGTATCCAGTCACATGCTGCACGAAGACATTGTCATCAATAACTACGTATGTGGGGCTGGAGCAATGGCTCAGAGGTTAAGGCACGTGCCTCGCATGCACAGGGACGAGAGTTCAAACTGCAGCACCATGTAAAGTGTCACAGGAGCAACAAAAGTCACATGAAAAACTAAATAAAAATTGATTCTCACTATCCCTCTCTTAAAAAAAGTATGTGACAGTGGTCCTGTAAGATTGCATCACCTAGTGTCATTGTAAGCCAAACTTGAAGTACATTGGTGTTTGCACAATGAAACTAATGATGCATTTTTCACATGTCCCCATCTAATAAGTAGCACATAACTGTACTTGGGAAAATGGATCATCTATTGCAAAAGCAGGTGTAGAGGGCTGGAGCGGTGGCTCAGTGGTTTCAGCACTTGCTTCACGTGCACTGGGACGCAGGTTCAAATCCCAGCACCACATACACAACAAGGTGTCTGAGCAACAAAAGCCAAATGAAAAACTAAATAAAATTGATTCTCTCCCTCTCTTAAAAAAAGCAGGTATAGACGTAATAATAAGTACAAGATTTGCTCATATAATGTCAAATGTGTTATCACTAAATTTTGTGTATGCATGGTGTTGGGACTAAATTTTGAACATCTTGCAATATATAATACAAATAGAAAGCTACTGGAACTGTTATAAAGAAATTGTTTTGTTTTGGTGCTGGGAATTGAACCAGGGAGACTCAAACACATGCTAATCATGTACTCTACCACTGAACTATAGCCCCATTGTTTTGTTTTATAATAAAAAATGTTATACTGTACACTATAAAATCATTTCTATAATCTCAGTGCAAATTATTTTTGTTTCATTCCTTTTTCTTGTATGTAGTACTGGGAATTGAATCCAGGGGTGCTCTAACACCAGAGGTTTTTTTTTGGGGGGGTCTCAGTTGCTGAGGCTAGTCTCAAATGTGGTCCTCCTGCCTCAGCTTCCTGAGTTGCTGGGATCATGGGTTTGAACCATTGGGCTGGCTTCACTCCAATTTTTGATCATTGAATTCTCTGAGAGCTTCTACTTGAAGTGCCCTTATGATGAGGTGTAGGAGAAAAAATGTTAATACAATGTCTTAGATTGGCAGAACGTTTTTTATCATGATATCCTATGTTGGTATTACTACTGAGGACAAACATGATTAGGCAGCATACATGAAAAGCCTTGAAAGTGTTCATTCTCTTAGATCCCATGACCCAGCAGCTGATCTTAACGACAGTTCAAAATGCACAAGATTTACTAAAGGACATTCTTTAAAACAAGGGGGTGTTCACTAAGTAAAAAGGGCAAGTTGCTACCAACACTATTTCTAAAGAAGGCTCGGAGTGGAAACAGGCAAATACCAAAGAAGGGCAATTATAGATCTAGTAGCTCTATCCAGTTCTCACAATTTCCAGATTCAGTCTTCACTTCCACTCTTCCATTCCAAGAGGAGTACAGAAAGTAGACCAATAGAAATGGGATAGCAAGAGAAGTTGAAGAGAATTCAGGTGCTGTCTAGGGAAAAAGCATGCAAAGGAGCCTCATGGGGCCAATAGGATTTTGATTCTAGTTATAGAAAACCCAAGTCAAAATTACTTTTTGACAATCAAAGGAGTGAGACTTAAAAAGTATACCCCCAGGGGGCTGTAAAAAGACAGATGCAGATAACTACATCTAAAGGAAAAAGAGGCCTCTTTCAATAGGTGGCTGATAGAAGATGGGAAACGTTAAGTCATTAAGGGAGGCTTTAGGTAACCTGAGCATTCTATATCCTGACTCAAAGGGGGGGTGGGGCGCAGGAATAGAGTGAGATGTGTGGACCCAAAATCAAAATAGAGACCAAGTGCAGGCAAGGGTGTTGTCCAGAACTCTTGCAGTAAGTGATCTGACCTAACAGAAGTCGTGCTTGACTGGAAAGACATCAAGCTATTAGAGCCCTGTGCCTTCACACTTAACATCCTCCAACTAACCTGTTACTCCATGAGTCTCAGGCAGCCTCTTGAAATCATGTAGCTTCTGCAGACTTTCACTGGGAGAATTACATAAGTAAGGATTCTGACTCAATGGCCAGTTCTATTTCTCAATGTAAATGAGTTGACCACCTTGTGAATTATCGATGCTAACCTAGGAAAAGCATTGGCGATGCTTTTGTTCTCCTTCTCCATCTACTATACTGAGTTAAAAGGCTTGGAAAGAGAAAACTCTGTGGCAAGAGGCTAAACTGGTAGTTGGGTGACCAAAGCCTGGTTGAGGCTCTGTACCTCTCTAGGCTTCAGTTTACCCGTCAGTGCGTTATTAACCCTATAGTATGGCATGTAGAGTTATTCAATAAATAAAAGCATTTCGAGTTCGAACATTCCAGTATCCTCGGAGAGTCTGGGCCCCTGCGGAATGCAACCAGGCCAGCTGTCCGGACCTCAGAACCCTTGCAGTTCTGAGGCCAGCTGGACTTGAATCTACTACACAGGGCCGTGTTTTCCGACTGTCGCCTCCAACATACGTGCTTCCAGCGAGCACAGGAAGGACAGTGAGGAAAGCAAACGAGTACTCCCAGATATTTGGAATCACGATAGACGGTCCAAGTTCACGCCAAGACTATGAGAAACGGGGCAGAACTGATAAACGCACTCAAGGACCAAAAGCCTGCCAAAAGGCTACTCGCCGGCGGGAGGAACCGCGGAGAGCCAATCAGAAACAAGGTTCCAGTTATGTAAAAAAGCCGGATTCTGACTGGGTTACTCGCCGAGAAAAGGAGGGGGCTGATTTCACAGAACCAATCAGAAGCCAGCTCTGAATTTCTGTTCGGCGCCTCAGAGGCCCGGCCATCCACTGCCCTTCAGTAGTCTGCACTCACTGGGCGGCCAGGGTCGGGAGAAGCCAATCAGAAGTCAGGACTCACGCGGTTTAGAAGAGGAGACTGAGCGCTGCAACTCGGACCTCGCGTGGGCTCGCCGCGGCAGCCGGAATACGAGGCTGCGGAGGGGCCCCCTCAGGACGTCGGATCGTGGTGGGTGAGCAGAGGTGAGCCCCGGGTACTCCTGGGGAGGATGTCCCCGAGAGCTGGCCGGCTCACAGTCTGGGGCGGGGACACCTGTTCCTGGGGCTCCCCCAGCCCCCTGCCCCGCCGCACGTTCGCAGCATGCGTGGTGGGCGAGCCGCCGGTAACGCGGGGGCTGAGTTGACATTCGAAACGAAAGCGTGGCACCGGAGAAGCCAGCGAGCCCGACCCCCTTCAGACCCGTGTGGTGGTTCTTGCAGGGGTAAGGTTCCCGGGTGGAAAACATTTCTAAGGTTCCCGTGGACCTTGGTTATATAATAACGCTGTGAACCTAACTTGCATGCCCTCCTCCTCCCTTATTTTCCTGTCTCTCGGGTCAGCAGCCCCTCTGTAGCCCTTTGTCTTACTCAGCTGCGAGACTGCCTCCCCCCACCCCCCGCCCCAGCATCCAGTAAGTGCATTATTATTGTCTTTTGCCTTACAGTTTCCTGATCTCCTTGAAAGGTATACAGCCTATGAGCCTGTGGAATGAAGGCAACCCTTGGTTCCTTATTTAATATTAAATAAGGCAGCTGGGTGCTGGGGATGCAGTCCCTGCTCTGCAGTGTTGGCAGGGCACAGCAGAAGGGTATTGTAGAAGAAAGGTATTCAGAAGTCATACTAAGGTAGAGAGTATCACTTCACGAGAGAGGGAGAGAGAAAAATGAAGACTGACTCTTGTTTCTTATCTGGCACCCCTTGCACAAAGAACAGAGTTTAAGGTCAAGGAGCTCTGGTTGTGGGTCAAACATTCTGAGATTCTGGCACAACCCTTGGGATGGAAAAACACTTACTTCCCAAGTCCCCCCCTCCCCAGGAGCTAAGTAAAAGTATTATTGGCAGGAAATAAAGACAAACAACCTATAGGATTTGAAACTTCTTTCTTTTCCACACACAGAACACATTCGGTTAAGGCAAACATCTCAGCCAGTCCTGGTGGCACATGCCTGTAATCCCCCAACACAGGAGGCTGAGGCAGGAGAATCCTAAGCTCAAGACCAACATCAGCAACTTAACAAGAACTTGTTTCAAAATAAAAAAGGTGGGAGAAGCAAACATGATCTGCGCCATTAGGTTCATGATTTTGGAGTCTTTTGCATATAAAGAAAAATGATAAATATAATCTCAGAAAGGAAGAACTTTAGCAGCATAAGAATTTTAGAGTTAGAGCAAGAAAGTGCTTTGAGAGGATATGTGGCTTGTCCAAAGTTTCAAAGGTTAGCTAGCAGAGCTGGAGCTAAAATATTTTCAAAGCTCAGCAACTTTTTAGTTATACCAAACTGTCTTTTGGTAGCTGGACCTGCCAACAATACTTTATGCTGCTTTAGACAGAAGGGTTTAACAAGTCCCATTCAGGGATGTTATGGGAACATTTTCTGGATCAGAAGGGAAAATGGCCTTTACCATTGCCTGTAAGATTTCTTTCAATTTTAAGAACTTATATTTCATATCAAACTCAGAACTATCCTACTATCCTTAGTGCTTTGGAAGTTGAAAAATTACTCCAGGATTTAATCTTGAATGTTTTTTTAATACTTCTGTTCATGTTACATTCTGAATGCTGGCCTTACACTAGTTTACATACAAGGAATGTTAAAATTCCTTATAATGTCTTAAGCCCAAATACAATGTGACAGGATATATTGGTTCCCAGAAGTTTCAGGTGTAAAGATTGTTTTGATACTCCACTTAGGCTTTGTTTTAATATCTTTTGTGGAAAAAAAATCTCATCCGCTTAATTTGCTTCTGAACATAAATGCTGTGGTTAGAAAGTAAGCAGGAGAAGTAATTGTTAAGAATACAGTAATTGGGGTTGGGGATTTAGCTCAGTGGCAGAGCTCTTGCCTAGCACATGCAAGGCCCGGAGTTCGGTCCTCAGCCCTGAAAAAAAAAAAAAAAAAAGAATGCAGTAATCCACATACACAACGAAGTCTCAGAGCGACGAGAGCCACATGAAAAACTAAATAAAATTCATTCTCTATTTTTTTCTCTCTCACTGTCCCTCTCTTAAAAAAAAAAAAGTGCAGTAATAGTTTGGGGAAACCTACCAGTGCTGCAGGGGGCATGCAGGTTTAGAGGAGGGAGAATTTTCTTTTGGTAAGAGAAACACAGAAACCTTGGACGATGGTTAGCTATCGAGGTTTATACCCTTGTTATCACTTTAGTGTCAGGGGCAGTGAGGGAGAGTCATGTAGAAGAGCCCTAGGGACATGTCCCTGAGTTTTATTTCCTTTCCCTCAGTGGAGTAAGCTGGGGCTTTTACTGTGATAGAGCTGAAGTGATTAGACAGTACTGGACATATGGTTTGATTTTAGAAGCTCCCAGGAAGTTCTAAGATTCATTCTTCCTTGTCCTAGCCTGTCTCTCACCATTTTTTTTTTTAAGAGAGAAGGACAGTGAGAGAGAGCGAGAGAGAGAATCAATTTTTTTTGAGTTTTTTCACATGGCCTTCGTTGCTCCAACACTTAGTTGAGTACGTGATGCTGGGGTTTGAACCCGTGTACTTGCGCATGCTGGGCAAGCACCATAACTGCCAAGCCACCACTCCAGCCGCTCTCGCCATTTTTTTAAGGTAAAATTTTCATTTAGTGAGATCGACAGTGCATATATTTACTAAAGTTTTAAGTGAATATTTGACAACTGTATTCATTTATACAATGAAACCTTAGTCAAGATATGAGAGTGTACATTTCAGGGTACACTTCAGTGGTAGACCATTTATCTAGCATGTGTGGTTTTGATCCCCGGCAATGATAACAAAAAAAAAAAAAAAAAAAGTAAAGAACATTTTCTTCACAAAAAGTTCCTTCATAGGCACAGTGGCACACGTCTGTAATCTAGCTACCTGGGAGGCTGAGGTAGGTTGATAGCACGTTGGAGGCCAGCCTTGACAGCACGTTGGAGGCCAGCCTTGACAGCTAAGTAAGACCTTGTCTCAAAATAAAGAATAAAAAGGCTGGGGATATAGCTCAGTGGTAGAGGACCCCTGGTTTCAGTCCTCAGTATATCTGCCCCCCTCACACAAAATTGTACCCTAAAATGCAACTCACCCCAAGATGTTATCAATCATTCACAATTTAGTAATTTAGTGTGAAGGGAGGATTGAAATAAAACTATTTTGGGAAAGAGAAAGGTGAAATTGTAAGAACCTTAAATATTTGGTTCCTGAATATTTCAGAAGCTGCACACTGCCCTTCAACGTGTATCTAGATGCTCAGGAAAGATGCCAGGTGTGCATAGCTGAGGGTGGAATTGCTAACAGGGAGAAAACAGTCTCCTCCGCCGTATCTGACATCACACTCAAAAACTTAATTGAAATACATCTTCTCAACATTATCATCCTTGGATTGTAGTAATTTCGCTCCCCTCTCAATTCTTCCATCATACTTTTTAGTTTTTATTTTTATTTTTTTGGTATCAGAGATTGAACCCAGCAGTGCTTAACCACTGAGTCACATTCCCAGTTCTTTTTTTTTTTTTTTTTAAAGAGAGAATCAATTTTATTTAGTTTTTCATGTGGCTTTCATTGCCCCAACTCTAAAATTGTGTACGTGGTGCTGGAATTCAAACCATGCATGCAAGGCAAGTGCTGTAATCGCTGAACCATCCCTTCAGCCCCCAGTCCTTATATAGGGGCTGATAAGGTGCTTAGGGCCTCGCTAAATTGCTGAGGCTGACTTTGAACTTGTAATCATCCTGCCTCAGTCTCCTGAGTCGCTGAGATTACAGTCATGCACCACTGTACCCAGCTCCCTCATACTTTTGACAGATACTAATTTCATAGATCACAAGCTCAGACATAATTTTGGTTTTTGATCTTAATTTTTGTCTGAAGTTCTTATTCCTCTTAATAGTAGAATACTTTTTCTTTAATATTTAAGGTAACCTCAGTTACTTAAGTCATCCCAGTTTGTACTTAGTTAATTCAAGATTTTCTTTGTCATTCTATTGGTTTGGTACTTAACTGCAGTCTCACTTGTTCAGAGCTGTGTTTACATTTTTTGTTGTTTAGTGTGTATGAACATTTTAGATGTTACAGAACCTTATAACCTTATCTCACAGATGGCCTTATATAATGCTTTGCACATGGGTCTACATTTTTTGTATTTGAAGTATGTGAAATAAGCTTGATGGTGACACTTTTTTTTTTTGGTACCAGGGAGTGAACGCAGGGGCACTTAACCTCTGAGCCACATCCCCAGCTCTTTATATATTTTATTTTGAGACAGGATCTCACTAAGTTGCTCAGGGCCTTGCTAAGTTGCTAAGGCTGGCTTTGAACTTGCAATCCTCCTGTCCTAGCCTCCCAAGTCACTAGGATAACAGGCATGTGCCACCACACCCAGCAATAGATGGTGACACTTACAATGCAACAAAGATTGCCATATTGAATTTATCTTTTAACCCAACTGGTGGTAATATAATAAAGAGTTCACAATCAGGGATTAGCAGACTGGAGAGTTGAGTTCTTACTGTAATTGACTGTGTAACTTTGGGCAAGTCAGAACCTCTGGACCTAAATTTGTCCTGTAAAGTTGATGGGGGGAGAGAGATTGGACTGAGCAATACAAAGTGGCTTTCTTGGCCTGTGTTCTGTCTCTATTCAGTTTGGGAGGTAAGTTTGAAAATAATTTATGCTACAATTTTATTCACCTTCCTAAACATTTACTTCTTGGTGTCATGGACTGATTTAATTTTTTTGAAACTTTCTAAGTAAAAATTAATCAAAAGAAGTAATCATTTAAATAAATATCCCCTTTCTGGTTCTTGTTTTTCCCCCATAGACGTAATGTCAAGTGGAGATGATCAGCAATCACAGGCTCTTGCCAAACCCAGTTTCACTGAGGTACAAGCCTCTGCATTAGTTGAATCGGTATTTGGGTTAAAAGTTTCTAAGATCCAGCCACTTCCTAGCTATGATGACCAAAACTTTCACGTTCACATTTCAAAAACTAAAGATACTACAGACGGCCCAATTGAATATGTTCTCAAAATAAGCAACACGGAGTCCAGCAAAAATCCAGACCTGATTGAAGTGCAGACTCACGTTATCATGTTTCTGAAAGCAGCTGGATTTCCAACAGCCTCCGTGTGTCGCACCAAAGGAGACAACACAACCTCTCTTATGTCTGTAGGTAAGAGACAACCAGCTTGCCAGCCTGTCACCTCTCCAGGCCTATTACAGAATTTTGGCCACAGGTAGAAATATAGTATCAATATCAGGTCCTTCATTCCAAGCAGAAATGTGGTTAATTTTTTCCAGTGGTTGGAGAAAGCTGCAAAATGAAATTTAGGCCTCTGATTTGGAAGTGGGTAGAGCTGGGATCCAGTATAGCATTTCTGTTTAGAAAGGCCCTGAGGAAGGGTAACTAAGGGAACATTTAAAAAAATTTTATTTTGGAACTGATGAGGTTGCTCAGCGTAGAATGTTTGCCTGGCATACGTGAAGTCCTGGGTTTGATCCCCAATACTGCATACACAAATAAATAAATAAGGGAAAGCAAAAACCAGAGGAAAAAATATTAAATTAAAAAAAAGGTTTGTAGAGGCTGGAGTGGTGGCTTGGCGTTTATGGCACTTGCCTGGCATGCACAAGCACACGAGTTCAAACCCCAGCACCCACGTATACAACCAAGTGTTGGAGCAATGAAATCCATATGAAAAACTCAGTAAAAATTGATTCTTTCTCTCTCTCTCTCTCTCTCTCTCTCTCTCCTTCTCTCTTAAAAAGAAAAGTTTCTAAAAAAATTTTATTTCACTAGATTTATTTATTTCAGTGCTGGGAATCAAACCTAGGTCCTCAGGCATGCTAGGCAAGCCTTCTACCAGTTCCAATTTAACATTTTTATTAGACTAGCTGTGTATTTTGGTGCTATGGTATAGTAGGGAAAAAAAAACAAGATTAGAAATCAGGAATCTTTGTTGCCAGTTCTGTCATTACTGTAAATGTGACATTGGGCAGATCACTTAACATTCCCAAGGCTTTAGGTCCTCATCTGTGCTACATGGTCCCTTTCACCTCTCAATGCTGAATGCTCAGGTGTAATCATTTAGCAAGTAGTACCTCAAAATCAATTTCTTGGAATTTTTTAAGGTTGGAAATCTTTTTTTTTTTTTTTTTTTTAAGAGAGAGAGAGAGAGAATCAATTTTATTTAGTTTTTCATGTGGCTTTCGTTGCTCCGACACTTCATTGTGTACATGGTACTGGGGTTCAAACCCACGTCCTGTTGTGTGTTAGGCAAGCGCCGTGGCCGCTGAGCCACTGCTCCAGCCCAAGGTGGGAAATCTTGAAGGTCTTTTTCTCTCGTAATTATTCATTCATTCTTTCTTAGTTTGTATTACTCCAAACTACCGAGGACCAGAATGGGCCCTGAGGATTAGATGTTGTCCTGTGTTGCATACACAGGCTGTACCTCAGTTTGCCCCTGAAGAAGCTTGTGATTCTGGAACATCATTTCTTTATACCTCATTTGTAAACTTATAAGTGTGGTTTTTGGGGCCTGTGTTTCTGTTTAGAGCCAAGGCCAGCAGAGTTGGGGCTATGCTTATTGGTATATAAATGGCTAATTCCTGTGTTAACATTTCTCTATCTACCAGCTTGCTTTATCCACTCAGCCCTGCCTCATAAAATGCTGTGGAGTAGTTGAGATAGCACATTTTTTCTCTAATTGTGCAATTTCTTTTCAGTACTAGTTGCCAAGGTAAAAAGCTTCTAATGATTTTTTTTTTTTCAAAAACAGTTAACAGGTTATATCATTTTGTCCATCTAGATAGTGGCACTGAAATCAAAAGCTACTTGGTGAGGCTGCTGACTTACCTCCCAGGAAAACCTATAGCTAAGATTTTCGTCAGCACCCAGCTGTTATATGAGATTGGAAGGCTAGCTGCCAAATTGGACAAGGCTCTGGAGGTAAGATTTGGGTTTTATTTTGAATTTGTAAGGGATTTCTATTTGCTTGTCTCAACTTTTTTTTTTTTTTTTTTGTACTAGGGATTGAACTTGGGGGTGCTTTACCCCTGAGCCACATCCCGAGCCCTTTTTATTTTTCATTTTTTAAGACAGGGACTTGCTAAGTTGCTCAGGGCCTTGCTAAGTTGCTGAGACTGGCTTTGAACTTGCAATCCTCCTGCCTTGGCCCCCCCCAAGTCCCTAGGATTACAGGTGTGCACCACACCCAGCTTGTTTGGCTTACTTTTAAAATGAACTCAGAATCAAATTCTGTTTGTTTGTTTATTAAAATAGAAAGTGGGAGAATCAGTTTTATTTATTTTTCCATCTGATTTTTGTTTTTAGACACTTAGTTGTGTGTGTGGTGCTGGGGTTCGATCCCAGGTCCTTACACATGCCAGGCAAGCACTCTACCACTGAGCCACTGCCCCATCCCCTCAAATTCTCTTTCTTATATGGTGCTTTCTAAGGTATGTTATGTAGGGAACAGACATCAGTCAGGTAGAGAAAAGGAAGATGGACATTCCACTTGAAGGAAAGAGCCCATGACAGATCATGGGCAGTAGAATTACCAGGTTCTAGATCCTCTAGATAATTCATTGTGGATGGAGTATAGGGATTATAATTGAGAGAGAACTGAATAGAATTGAAAACACAAGGTGGAATCAGATTGTAAGAGACATATCATATGTGATAGTAAAGAGTTTGGACTTCATTTTATAGGTAGTAGCCAGTATGAAAGGTTTTTCAGTAGGCAAAGCTTTCTACTTATATCACTATGGGGCCCAATATGATGGAAAAATTGGTAGAAAGTCAGAGCAGAGGCAGAAGAACATCTAGGAAGCTAATTCAGTAGTCAAGTAAAAGCTGATTGAGGACATGATACATTTAGAAGACATAGCCACCCAGATTTGGTGGTTGGTTTAATGTTAAACTTACAAGAGAAGGAAGAATTAAGCAGCACATGGATTCTGACCAGTGTCTGCTGGGAAATGTCCCATTTTAACGTAGCAAGGACACATCCTAGTGTTATCCTGGGAAGCCTCCATAGCCTGGAAAAAGGAACTGAAGGGATAGGAAAGGGGAAAGATCAGAGATGGAGTCCAGAAGATGTGGGGATTTGTGGAAGCTAAGGCTTCTTGCCATGCAGGAAAGCAGCTCAGCCACTGCTTACTTTCCATTGTGCTCCCCCAGCGGCTGCTGAAATCAGCCTGCTACATCCACACCTTGCTCTACCCATACTTTCTTTTTGATCTGTCTGTAGCTTTAGAGAAAGGAGTAAAGTAGAGTCCTTACAGGAGTTAAGAGATGAAATCGGACTGGAACACAGTGAGGCTTAACAGATTTTTAATTCTCTGTACCTCCAGAGACTTGATATATATAGCCTCCTGGGAATAAGTGAAAAGAAAAAAAGTGTTTTTGTTTGTTTGTTTTATGTTTGTCTTTATATTTGAAATGTGTTTTAAAAAAAAATAAGCAAATATACAAAAAATAAAGAAAAATGAAGTGTGTTTCTTATAGGAAGTATATATTTGGGTCTTGCTTTGCTCTTTAATTGAGATATTTAGACCATTTACATTTAATGTGATTATCAATATGGGTGGAAGTAAGCCTGTCATCTTACTGTTTATCCTATCTGTTCTTTGTTCTGTAATTTGCCCCCTCCCCCTTTTTTGGCCTTCTTTTAGTTTGAATACTTTTTATGATTCCATTTAATCACCTTCATTGGCTCAACCCTTTGTCGTATTATTTTAGTGGTTAATTTAGGTTTTATAGAATACGTCTTTGAATCATTAGTCTTCCTTCTAGTTATACCACTTCATGAAAGGTATCTGAACCTTATAGTAGTACACTTCTGTCTTCCTTCTAGGCCTTTATGCTGTTGTTGTTATACATTTCTACCTAAGTTATAAGCCCTATAGTACATTATTGTCATTTGTATTTAAACTTTTAAGTTATCTTTAAATAAATTCGAATAAAAAGAAAAATTATATATTTGCCCACGTAGTTCCCTTTACCAGTGCTCTTCACACTTTATAAATAGATCCATATGCTTATCAGGTATTATTTCTTCCTATTTGAAAGACTTTAACATTTTTTTCTTCTCTCTTTTTAAATCTTATTATTATTTTTTATTTTGTGGTACTGCATATTGAACCCAGGAGTGCTTTGCCATTAAGCTATGTCCCCAGGCCGTTTTATTTTTTATTTTGAGACAGCATCTTGCTAAGTTGCCCATCCAGGTCTCAAATTTGTAATTCTGCTTCCTGAACCTCCCAATTTGCTGGGGTTACAGATGTGTACCACCATATCTATCTATTTTTTTTGCAAGGAGGTACTGGAGATTAAACCAGTACCACTGAACTTCACCACTGAACTATATCCCCAGTCCTTTTTATTTTTTATTTTGAGACAGGGTCCACTAAGTTGCCCAGGCTGGCCTTGAATTTTCAATCCTCCTGCCTCAGCCTCCTGAATCACTGGCATTATAGGCCTGCGCCACCATACCTGGTATATCAGCTCTTTAGCATTTCTGGTACTGTAGGTCTACAGGTAATGAACTTCTTTAGTTTTTTTTATCTTTTTCTTTTTTTATTGATTTATATTGTATTTGTTCTGCTGGGGATCAGACTCAGGTGTGCTAGACTCTGAGCTAGATCACTGAACTAGACTCAGCCCCATTTCCAATTTTGAAAGATATTTTCATTAGGTACAAACTTTTAGGTTAATAATCTTTTCTTTTAGTATTTTAAAGACATTGCTCTACTTTTTCTTGCTTGCATTATTTCAAACAAGAAATTTGCTGTCATTGTTTCTCTGAACATTATATGTGATGTGAGTGTGTGTATTTTTTGACTGCTTTTAAGATTTTATCTTTAGTTTTGAGCAGTTTGGTTATGATGAGATTTTGTATAGTTTTCTTCATGCTTCCTATCAAACTGCTTCCAAGTAACTTATTGCATGTGCTCAAGGAAGATGAGTAGATACCGTAAGTTACATGGATGGAGTTTGATCCTCTTTAGTCTTACTTTTAACACCTTACAGGTGGAACCAGGGCTGCATTTATTTGACGGATGGTTATTCCCCATGGCCAATGCAATTCTCTACCAATGTCCTTTGAACTGTGAGGACTTCCATTCTGGTTGCTAGGTTTCCAGCCCTGCATGTGTGTCAAAACTTATCCCTTCTGTTTCTTTCAGGTGTTTCTTTCCCTGATTTTGAGTAGTTTCCTCATACTTGTCTGTGGATCCTACACTAATCTGCCAGATTCTCAAAGGAGACCTGCTACAGATCTCTGGAATTCTCTCTCTGCACCTTCTGATGTTTGGTAATCTGTCCTGAGTACTCTCGCCACCTTGGTCTTCTTGGACCCTCTGCTCTACCTCAACTCAGTGAGCTCTCTGGGTTCTGCCTGGGTCTCCGCTCTCTGAACCATGTCTTTTCTGAAGGAAGGGAACAGGGACAAACTCAGCTTACTTGCTTTCATCTCTCAGATATCACTGTCCTTCATTGCCTAATATCAAAGGGCTTAAATGTTGGTATTTCATATATTTTGTTCAATATTTTGTTTTTTTAGGCAGGAGAGTATAAACCTGTTACTCCTCTTGGTCAGAAACTGAAGTCCTTGTTAGTCTGAATAGTATTCGTTTATCCAGTTATCCCCAAATAGAAATAACCTTTTCTCCCCCCTGATTAAAAATCCTTTAGTGATTCATTGTTTAAAGAAAACCAAATAAAAATACAAAGAAAGCTAGACATGGTACGCTTGTAATCCCAGCAGCTTGGGAGGCTGAGTTAGGAGTATCCTAAGTTCAAAGCCAGCATCAGCAAGTTAGCAAGGCCCTAAGCAACTTAGTGAAACTCTGTCTCCAAATAAAAAATGAAAAGGGCTTTGGATGTGGCCCAATGGTTAAGTGTTCCTGGGTTTAACCTCTGGTTAAAAAAAAAAAAAAAAAAAAAAAAAAAAATATATATATATATTCCATAAGTCCAGGACCATATTATCCTATAGCTTAGTAAATGTTTGTAAACTGACAGACCTTTTTCTGTTGCACTCTGTTCATTTATTCAGACCTTTACTGAGCCATGCACAACTTTGGGTGGTAAACATATTAACCATTTTAGTTGAAGTAGTTTCAATTAAGTTGGAGTGTCCATTGGTGAAAATTAGCATAATTTGGATATAAATATCCAGTTCTAGTTGAATATATTTTTAGAAAATTTTCTTCACACATTCATTTTGTTTAGAAAAACTTTTGAAATTCTTGTAATGCTCAGTAAAGTCTCTCTGCTATCTTCAGAATATTAGAGCTACTTAACTATTTAAATGAATATCTAAATAGATTTTTTTTTATTTTTGAACACCCATACAAGTTTTTAACAAAATAATCTAAAATGTGTATAGATTCTGGATATTACAATTACCCCCAGGAGTGCCCCCCCCCAATTACCCACCCTTATCCCTCCCTTCCCCTTCCCACAATATCTCTAAAAAAGGATCATGTTGTATAGCATTACATCTTATCTGGATTTAACACATGATAATAGACCAACTTTCTCACTGGCCAGGGTCTATTCCCCACCTCCACAGATGAGTGGAGACAATCAACCATTAGTTCTCTGGGTTAAGCTGATTTTACTCAGCATAATTTCTTCCATAGCCATCCATTTACCTTCAAAGACTGCAATATCATTGTTTCTAATTGCTGTGTAAAATTCCATGGTATAATTGTACCACAGTTTTTGGATCCATTCATCCAGTGAGGGACATCTGGGTTGTTTCCATAGCCTAGCAATAGTAAATTGAGCTGCTATGAACATAGATATTGCTGTGTCACTATAGTGTGCTGATTCTAAATCCCCTGGAAAGATTCCCAGGATTGGAATAGCAGGGTCGTATGGTGGGCTCATCCCTAGTTTTTTGAGGATTCTCCACACTGCTTTCCAGAGGGGCTGTACCAGTCTGCAGCTCCACCAACAGTGTGTTAGTATGCCTCTAAATAGATTTCTTAATCATTTTTAAAAATAAATGTTATTGTGCATAATTAAGGTATAAAACAAATTATAAGATTTTATATATATATATATTTTACTATATACATATATATATATAGTAAAATGGTTAGAGTTGTAGAACAAATTAGCACACCTGCCACTGCACATAGTTAGCCCTTGCTGCCATAACAAGAGAAGCTATAATCTACTCAGTAAGAATGCTGAATACAGTACACTGTTATTAAAAGTAGTCCTCATCTCATGTTGTACATTAGATCTTTTGTCTTGTTTGTCCTACTTTTTGCTAATTTATATCCTTGATCTATATAATCTAGCTGCCCAACCCCACCGTGGTCCAGGTAACCTTCGTGTCTATATTATTAGATCTTTTTGGAGGATACTAGTTATTAAACCCATGGGCGTTTTACCACTGAGCTACACCCCTATCCCTCTACTTTTTGTTTTGTTTTGTTTTGTTTTTGGTATGAGACTGGGTCCTGATAAGTTGCTGAGGGGCTAAATTGCTAAGGATATCCTTGAACTTGTGATCCTCCTGGTTCAGCCTCTTGAGTTGCTGGGATTCTATGTCTGTCTTAATTGATTTAGAGTAATGTGGTCTAGATCTATTCATGTTTGGCAAATGGTAGTTTTCTCCTTTTTTTTTAGGGCTAATATTCCAGTGTGTGTGTGTGTGTGTGTGTGTGTGTGTGTGTGTACATCTTTATCCATTTATCTGTTGATGGAACTCTAGGTTCTTTTCTATATCTCGGCTATTATGAGTAATGCTACAATGAGATGGGAGTGCAGATATCTTTGCAAGGTGGCAATTTCATTTCCTTTGGGTATGTACCCAGAAAAGGGATTGCTGGCTCATATGGTAGTTCTATTTTTAATTTCTTTAGGAGCCTGCTTTCTAAACCTTCATCCGTCAACATTCCTACCAACAGTCTGCAGAGGTTCTCTCTTCTCCACACCCTCCCAAACACTTCTTGTCTCTTGTCATAATTTATTACATAACAGTGAGATTCACTGTCTTCTTGATAATAGCTCTCCTAACAGGTATGAAGAACTAGTGGTTTTGATTTGCATTTTCCTGATGGTTATGGATGGTGAGCACCTTTTGTGTACCTGTTGACCATTTTTATGTCGTATTTAAAGGAACATCTATTTGAATCTTTTGTCCACTTTTAAAAATTGGGTTATATGTTTCCTTGCTATGAGTTGTATGAGTTATTTATAGATCCTGGACATTAACCCCTTATCTGATAAATGGTTTGCAAACATTTTTTCCCCAAGCTGTAGGTTGCCTTGTCAATTTGTTGTCCTGTTCTTTCCTATGCAAAAGCTTTTTCATTTGATATAATACCATATACTTATTTCTGCTTTTGTAGCTTGTACCTTTGGTATGATATCCAAGAAATCATCATGACCATTATAAAGGAACTTTTCCTCTGTTTTTTTTTCCCCCATCAATGAGTATTATGGGTTCAGGTCATAAATTCATATTTTTTTCCACTTTTGGTTGATTTTTGTGTATGATATAAGGATTCAGTTCCATTCTTTTGCAAAGCAGATATCTGATTTTTCCAGAATCATTTATTGAAGAGACTATCCTTTCCCCATTGTATCTTTTTGGTGTCCTTGTTAAAGATTACATGACTATATATCCTTGGATTTGTTTAAAGTTTTTATTCTGTTTCCTTGGTCTGTATGTCTGCTTTTATGCCAGTATCATGCTGTTTTGATTACTGTGGCTTTGTAAATCAGGAAGTGTAGTGCCTCCAACTTTTTTTTTCCTCTCAGAATTGATTTGGCAATTTTGGGAGGTCTTTTGTGGTTCCATATAAATTTTAGAATTGATTTTTCAACTTCTGTAAAGAATGCCATTGGGAGTTCAATAGGGATTGCACTGAATTCTTTATCATTAACCTTTTCATTTACCCTCTCTTCATTCATATGCCTATGCTACTGAAGTTTCAACATTTCTACTGAATTCTGAAATGACAAATATAGTTTTCAGATGGATATGGCACCACATCATTGCTGATGTGAGTTCTACTGTGCAGTTAGCCACCTACTACTCTCTTGTACAACTTAAAATTTTTAAGTTTTCTTGCAGGGAACAGGGGATCTTCTAGAAGTTGGGTAGGTGCAAGGGATCCAAAGTAGAAAAGAGCCCTGGGGATTATAAGGATCAGAACTGAGACATTCATAAGTCAAGGGGCCAGGTAGTACTGGAATTTGTTTGTTTGGTGTACAAATGGGCTCGAAGTCAGTCTCAGGAGAGTCAGTATGAGGAAGAAGAAAACATAGGACAGGCTTTTGAGTGTGATTGTGTCCAAGTTTTGCAACAGAGGAATCATAGTGCTTGGGAAATGGGAACTGAGGTGCGGGGAGAAAGCTAGGAAACTAATGAAGGGGAGAAGGTAGACTATAGAGCTGACTATAAACTGTCAGGATTTCTTTCAGTTTGGTGTACAAGAAGTCAAAGGAAAGACAGGCCAGAGAAGCAGGCAGTCCAGGTACAAAATTCATATCCAACAAACATTTATTGAACATCTATATGTATTAGGTCTTTATTTCATATCTTATTTCACAAATAGCTGATATCTTGATTTTATTGTTATAAAAACTTTTCTTGTTAAGTGGTGGAGTCTGTTGAAACCAGCATCTGTGTGACTCAGGTCCAGTGCTCTTTGCACTAACGTGAGAGCTGGGAAGACTTCCTATGAGTGCATGGTTCAGTAGTGCCACCTCTGTAGAAGCTGATTTCGAGCTTTCTCTGAGTAGATTAGTGCTCCGCTGGAAACCCAAATGGTTATATTTTATTTTCTTTAAAAATAAAACTAACATAAGCATGGCAAAAATATCAAATCGTAGTAAACAGTATAAAACGAAAATTTTCTCTTTCTGCCATCTTCTCCATTCTTAATCACAATCCCACTGCTTAGAAGGAACAACTCACCACAGTGTTTTCAGTCCTTACTCTGCAGGGTACTTTTGTAATGCTCAGCAGCATTTAACACACCAGATGGCAAGGAGATTGAAAACCATGTTCTATGAGAAATAGTTGAGGGAACCAGAAAGGTTTAATCTACAGAAAAGACTCCAAGGGGGCAGGAATGCTGTCTAAAAGATCTGGAGGATAGTCATGAGGGAGAATGACTAATCCTGTTCCAAATGGCCCCAAATATTGTAGTTGGAACCAGTGGCATGAACACTATTGGAGAGTCAGATTTTAGTTCAGCAGAATCTGGATTTTAGTTTATTTAGAGCCATCTCAGTAAGGGGCAAAAGTACCTCTCATGGGAAGTAACTCCATAGAAGAAGGCTACAAAATATTGGAGAGATGGTTGAAATTTTAAATGGAGAGGTCAGGAGGAGGAGGTGTTTTTTGAGTAAACACCCAGTGGAAATGAGGGCACAGATGACGTGGCTATGTGAAGAAGGTGTCACAGAAAGAGGAAATAGCTGGTGCAAAGGCAATGGGGTTCCCTGAACAGCAGTTAGACCAGAGTGGTCACTGGAGTCCAACTAAAGTAGTGAACAATGAAATGAGAGTTGTAATGAGGGACCAGGGTCAGCTCATGGGGGTGAAAATAGAGATGAGAGCAGCCTCCAGTTCCTTTTTGTAAGCTGTGAATAACAACTCCTATCTTCACGCAGTGAGGAGGATCAAGTGAGATGGAACTCTTCTCCCAAAACTTTGAGGTCTTGTATGAATATGAATTTCATGGATTAATGTAAATGGGCAAGTCAATGACCAGGAGAGAGAGAATGCCAACTCTCTCCTTCAGGCCACTTTGGAGTGGGTAGTCTTCTGGATCTCTCAGTGATTGCTCTGATTATCAAGAGGCTGTTTCTTGCTTTTGATTTAGAAATTCCATCACCCAAAGTTAAGTAGTCTTCATCGGGAAAACTTCATCTGGAATCTGAAAAACGTTCCTCTTCTGGAGAAATATGTAGATGCCTTGGGCCAGAATCGAAATCGGGAGATTGTTGAGCAGGTCATTCAGCTGTTCAAGGAGGAAGTAAGGACCAAATTAAGTCATTTTAGAGAATGTGAGTATTTCCTCAATCAAATAATTATTTTTCTTAGTATTTAAATTATCAAATTTATTTATTTATTTATTTTGGGGTTTTTTTTTTTTTTTTTTTGAGGTCCCAGGGATCAAACACAGGGCCTCATGCATGTTAGGCATGTGATCTACCATAGAACTACATCTCCAACCCTGTTAAAATTTTGAGACAGGGTTTTGCTGTTTTGCCTAAGCTGACTTTGACCTGGTCTTGAACTTGATTTCTCTCATCTCAGCCTTCTGAGTAGCTGAAATTGCAGAAATGTTCTGCTGTGCCTGTAGACAACCCTATCTTAATTTGTTTAACCTCTTAATCTTCATATCTGGTAGAATATGTCTTCTCACATTCTTGTTGCTACATATTCATACATGCATACGATATACAATGTAGCCATATAATTTGGGCTATACCACTCCCCAGCACTTTGCCCATCCCTCCTATCTGTCTCTTCATCCCTTTCCTCTACTGATCTTCTTTTGATTTTCGTGAGATCTGCTCCCATCTTTCTTTTCCTTTTCCTCTCCAGCTTCCAAATATGAGAAAAACCATATGATCCTTAACCTTCTGAGTTTGACTTATTTTGCTTAACATGGTCTCCAGTTCTATCCATTTTCTTTCAAACGACATAACTTCATTTTTCTTTATGGTTGAATAAAACTCCATTGTGTATATATGTCACATTTTCTTCATGCATTTACCCATTGATGGACACATTGGTTGGTTCCATAGCTTGGCTATTGTGAATTGTGCTGCTGTAAATATAGGTATGCATGTATCACTGTAGTATGATGACTCTTGTCTTTCAGGATAAATACCAACGAGTATAGGCTTTTGAGGAAACTCCATACTGATTTCCATAGTGGTTGTAGTAATTTACAATCCCACCAACAGTACATTTTCCTCCACATCCTCTCTAGCTTTATTGTTTTTATTCTTGATGACTGCCATTCTGACTGGCGTGAGATGAAATCTCATTGTAGCTCTTATTTTCATTTCCCTAATTGCTAATAATGTCGAACATTTTTTCGTGTATTTGTTGGCCATTCGTATTTCTTCTTTTGAGAAGTGGCTGTTTAATTTGTTTGCACACTTATTTTTTCAGTTTTATTTATTTTTTCATGTGGCCTTTGTTTCTCCGACATTTAGTTGTGTATGTGGTGCTGGGTTTCAAACCTGGGTCCTTTCGCATGCCAGGCAAGCACTTTAACTGCTGAGCCACCACTCTAGCCCTGCACACTTATTAATTGTGTTATTTGATCTTTTGGTATAAAGTTTTTTGAGTTATATTCTAGATATTAATCCTATCAGAAGAGTAATCAGCAAAGATTTTTCCCCCATTCTGTAGGTTCTCTCCATATTATAAATTGTTTCCTTTGCTGTGCAGCAGCTTTTTGATTTGATGCTGTCTCATTTATTAACTCTTGGCATTATATCCTGAGCTTTAGGGTTCCTATTGAGAAAGTCATTGCCTATGCCTGTAGTATGCTGAAGTGTTGACCATATGTTTGATAAGGAATTCCATTTCCATACTTTCTGGTATAATTCCTAATTCCTAGGCTTTTTTTTTTTTTCCCCCCAAAGAGAAAGTGAGAGAGAAATAGAGAACCAATTTTATTTGTTTTTTCGTTTGGTTTTTGTTTGTCAAACACTTAGTCATGTATGTGGTACTAGGGTTTGAACCCAGGTCCTCACACATGCCCGACAAACACTCTACAGCTCAGCCACTGCGACAGCCCCTAATTCCTAGGTCTTTGATCCATTTTGAGTTGATTTTGAGGCAGGGAGAGAGACATTAGAGTCTAGCTTCATTCTTCTTCATATGCGTAGCCAGTTTTCCCAGCACCATTTGTTAAAAAGGCTATTTTTTTCTCCAAAGTATGTTTTTGGCACCTTTTTAAGGATCTGATGTCTGTAGATGTGTGGGTATGTCTCTGTGTCTTCTATTCTGGATCACTGATCTGTGTGTCAGTTTTTATGACAGTACCATGTAGTTTATGTTACTATAGATCTGTAGCATAATTTGAAGTCAAGGTATGATGATGCTTCCAGCATTGCTTTTTTAGTTTAGAATTGCTTTGGCTGTTCTGTATCTTTTATTCTTCCAAATGAATTTAGGATTGTTTTTCTGGTTGTGAAGAATGTCATTGGTATTTTAATGAGAACTGCATTGAATCTGAATATTGTTTTTGGTAGTATAGCCATTTTAACAGTATAAATTCTGCCTATCCAATGAACATGATAGATCTTTCCATCTGAGGTCTTCCTCAGTTTCTTTCTTTAGTGTTCTATAATTTCATTGTAAATGTTGCATACCTTTTTGGTTAGATTTAATACTAGGTTTGGGGGTTTTATTTTTTTGTTGTTGTTGTTTATTTGTTTTTGAGGCTACTGTGAGTGAAATTG
>PVKS010007319.1:49033-73658 GCA_004027875.1 Aplodontia rufa
TTTTTTTTTTTTTTTTTTTTTTTTTTTTTTTTTTTTTTTTTTTTTTTTTTTTTTTTTTTTTTTTTTTTTTTTTTTTTTTTTTTAATTAGAGCTTTATAGTTAAGCATAGTAGTTGGGTCCATCCCCACAAAGTCAGACATGCATGGAAACTGATTTCAGTTCATTATTACCCTTTCCCTCCCCCTTTTCTCTCCTGTTCTCCCTCCCCCTTCCCATTCTCCTTCCTTTACCCTACTTGACTTTCTTTTGCTGATCTATTGACTTATATTTGATTGGTTCTTTATATTTTCCTCTCCTTCCCTCCCCTTTTCCTTTTTTCACTCTAGCTTCTACATATGAGAGAAAACATTTGACCTTTTAGTTTCTGAGTTTGGATTATTTCACTTGGCATAATAGTCTCCATATCCATCCATTTATTGGCACATGCCATAATTTATTCTTTTTTATGGCTGAGTAGAACTCCATTGTATATATGCCACAATTTCTTAATCCATTCATCTATTGATGGGTATCTGGGTTGATTTCATAATTTAGCTGTTGTGAATTGTTCTAGCAGTCTTTTGGTGGAGTTCTTTAGATTTTTTAGTTATAGGACCATATCATCTGCAAAGAGTGATAATTTGACTTCTTCCTTTCCTATTTTTATCCCTTTTATTTCATTCTCTTGCCTAATTGCTCTGGCTAGAATTTCAAGCAATACATTAAACAGGAGTGATGAGAGTGGATATCCTTGTCCACAATTTTAAAGGAAAGTATTTCATTTTTCCCCCATTTATTATGAGGTTGGCTTTGGGTTTTTCATATATAGCCTTCATGATGTTGAGGTAGGTTCCTTCTAGCTCTGGTTTCTTCAGTGTTTTTATTATGAATGGGTGTTGAATTTTATCAAAGGCCTTCTTTGTACCTATTGAGATAACTAAGTGATTCTTGTCCTTCTGTTTGTGTGATAAATTACATTTATTGATTTGTGTATATTAAATCATACTTGGTTCTCTGGAATAAAACCAACTTGGTTGTGGTGTATAATCTTGTTGAACATAATTTGCTAATATTTTATTAAATATTTTTGCATCCAAGCTCATCAGGAATATTGGACCTAATTTTCTTTCCTTGATATGTCCTTATCTGTTTTGGGGTTGAGTGTGATAATGGCTTCATAGAAAGAATTTGAAAGTGTTCCATCGCTTTTTATTTCATGGAATAATTTGAGGTCATATTGGCATAAGTTCTTCCTTAAAGGTTTGGTAGATAGAATTCAGCTAAGAATCTATCTGGTCCTGGGCTTTTCTTTGTTGGGACGCTTTTTATTACTGCTCTTTCTCATTGTTATTTATTGGTCTGTTTAGGTTTTCTATGTCCTCTTGGTTCAGTTTTGGCAGATTGTATTAGTCTAGAAATGTATCTGTTTCTTCTAGGTTTCTAATTTATTGAAGTATAAATTTTCAATATAGTCCCCATTGAGCCACTGGATTTGTGATGCCTGTGGTGACTAACAACTGAGCCACATCCCAGGACTGACCGACCTTCCTTCCTTCCTTCCTTCCTTTTTCTTTTTTTTTTTTTTTTTGAGACAGCATCTCACTAAGTTGCTGAGGCTGTCTTTGAACTTGCAATCCTCCTGCCTCAGCCTCCAGAGCTGCTGGAATTACAGTTGTGTGCCAGCATGCCCAGCCTTAATTTTATCAGCTTGAGTTTTCTCTCGTTCTTTTGGTTATTTTGGTTAAGTGCTTATTGATCTTGTTTAGCATTTCAAAGAACCAACTCTTTGTTTTATTGATCCTTTGTATTTTTTAAATCTCAATTTCATTGATTTCAGCTCTCATCATAATTTCCTTTCTTCTACTGGTTTTGGAATTGGTATGTTCTTTTTCAAGGGCTTGGAGATGCATCATTAGGTTGTTTATATGGTATCTTTCTGATTTTCTTATGTAGGCACTCATAGCTATAAACTTTCCTCTTAGAACTGCCTTTATAGTGTCCCAGAGGTATCGCTAGTATATCATTCTTTTTTTAAAGAGAGAAAGAGAAAGTGAGAAAATTTATTTTTTCCTCTGGTTTTTTGTTTTTCCTCCTCTTAGTTGTGAATTTGGTACTGGGGATTGAACCTGGGTTCTCATGCATGCCAAAAAAGTGCTCTATGGCTAAGCAACATCACCAGCCTTTTTTTTTTTTTTTTAAATCTTTTGAGATTTTGAAGAAAATGGTTATTACAATATATATATATTGTTTTTATAATAATGGTATTCTAGTCCTTGCACTATCTCTCTCTCTACTAAAAAAAATATAGATTATGTTCATGGATTAGATTTTAAGATATAGACAGGTGTAAATAGATAATAAGTTTTATAAATTTTCCTAGAGAGGTAGTATACTTCTTTTCTTGATTTATTGTTAGGTACTTGATTTTTTAAAATACTAATGTAAATGTTATTTACATGTTGCTGGTATATAGAAATAGCATTTTGTAATATTCATTTGCTTTCTGCTTTTTTAAATTCAGATAGTTTATCCCAATGCTTCAGGAACTTCATTGTACATAATCACCTATAAATAGTTGTGGTTTTATAAAGGAAAAACTAGTCCTTTGATTTCTTTGCTTTATTTCACTGAGCATCTTAGTATTTTCTCTATATTCAAGGAAAAGCTTTTAATGTATTACTATTAACTGTGTTATTACAGATTTCTTTTCTTTTTAAAGAGAGAGGAACAGTGAGAAAGAGAGAATCAATTTTATTTAATTTTTCATGTGATTTTCATTGCTCTGACACTCTGTTGTGTATGTGGTGCTGGGGTTAGAACCTACTTCCTCGTGCATGCCAGGCAAGCGCCCTAAGTGTGGAAACACTACTCCAGCCCCATTTTGTTGATATTCTTTACAAGATTAAAGAAGTTCCCTTCTATTCCTAGTTTGCTAAGAATTTATATCATGGGGGCTGGAGCAGTGGCTCGGTGGTTACAGTGCTTGCCCAGCACGCTCAAGTACACAGGTTCAAACCCCAGCACCATTGTCGGAGCAATGAAGGCCAAGTGAAAAACTCAATAAAAATTGATTCCCTCTATCTCTGTTTCTCTCACTCTCACTGTCCTTCTCTCTTTAAAAAAAAAAAAAAAAAAAAAGAATTTATATCATGAATATGAGCCAGGCATGGTGGCACATGCTGTAGTCTCAGCTATTCCAGAGGCTGAGGTGGGGGGATCACTTGAGCCCATGAGTTCAAGATTAATTGGCAACGTATTGAGACTCTGTCAAAATAAATAGATAAGAAGAATTTATGTCGTGAATACATGTTGAATTTCATTAAAAATGTTTATGCATCCATTGAGATGGTCATCATCTTTCTCTTTTAACCTGTTAATATGACAAAATTACATTGGTTGTTCCTAATTAAATCAACATCATATTCCTGGTGTAAACCCAACTTGGTTATAGTGTTTTCCCTTTTTTTTTCTTTTTAATATTTATCATCTTATTCAGTTTGAGAATATAGGTTTTTATTTTTTTCTTTTGTGTTCCAGGGATTGGATCCAGGGGTGCTTAACCACTGAACCATATCACCAGCCCTTTTTATTTTATATTTTATTTTGAGACAGGGGTCTCACTAAGTTACTCAGGGCCTCGCTGAGTTGTTGAGGTTGGCTTTGAATTTGAAATCCTCCTGCCTTTGTCTCCTGAGTGGCTGGGATCACAGGTGTACGCCACCACAGCCAGTTCAGTTTGAGAATATTTTATTTATGATTTTCACATCCAGGTTCACAAGTAAGATTTACCTATAGTTTTCCTCTCAAAGTGCCTCTTTTTGGTTTTATGTTAGTCTCATGAGTCAATGAGTTCTTCTATCCTCTCAGAGGTTGTAAGACTGGATTTTTTTTTTTATGTTTAGAAGTAATTTTATGATGAGGGCATTTGATGTTGGGTTTCATTTAATGGAAAATTTTAAATAAATGATTTAAAATTTCTTTAATATTTATAGGTCTATTTAATTTATATTTCAAATATTTTTGTCAGACTTAAGGAATTGTATTTTCCTAGGAATTTGCTAATCTAAGTTTGTATATTATATTTATCTCCATAAATTTATTTATATGCCCTTTTGTTTTATTTTTTTATTTTGAAAGTTTACCAGATTAGTGATGTCTTTATTGTCAATAATGATTATTAGTGCCTTTTTTATGTTTTCTTGATCAGTCTTACTGAAGATTTATCTATTTTATAGTCTCTTTAAAGATTTTTTATTGTATTTTAAAATTATTTTGCTCTTACTTTTTGCTCTCCCTCAGCCTATTTTGCTTTCTTTTTTAAGAAAAAAGAGAGAAGGGCTGGAGCAGTGGCTCAGCCGTTATGGCGTTTGCCTGAGGTGTGAGGACACAGGCTCATACCCCAGCACCATGTGTACAACAAAGTGTCAAACAAAAAAGCCACATGAATAACTAAATAAAATTCCCTCTCTCTCTCTCACTGTTCCTCTCTGTCTTAAAAGAAGAGAGAGAGAGTGTGTGTGTGTTAATTTTTTATTTTTTCATTTTTTTTTTGTTTTT
The DNA here is from genome assembly GCA_004027875.1 of Aplodontia rufa. Lineage (NCBI taxonomy): Eukaryota > Metazoa > Chordata > Mammalia > Rodentia > Aplodontiidae > Aplodontia > Aplodontia rufa. The sequence goes on from PVKS010007319.1 coordinate 53,570, forward strand.
CCTCCATTTAGTTGTGTATGTGGTGTTGGGGATCAAACCTGGGTCCTGGTGCACGCCCGGCAAGCGCTCTACTGCTAAGCCATCTCTCTAGCGGACCCTTTGCTTTTTTTTTTTTTTCTTTTAAACTCCTTGAAATGAAAACTTAGCTGATTGTGTGTGTTGCGTGTACGTGTGTAAGAGTGTTTCTTACTTTGGACTTCAGATACATAAAATTAATTAATTAGAAAATACGTCATTAAAAATCAGTTTTTTAATTGGTTCTTACACTTTTTTGTAACTTACTGTTAGGTTAACTGTTACATTTAGCCTTTACCCTTAAGTTTGGTAAAACTTGTATGCAGTGTTATACAAGAGATTACACCTTCTGCATAAGTAGTCCCCTGAGTTGCATTTACTCATGATCAAAAACCCAAGACCACTAGCACCAAACACTATTTGTATTTTATTGGTTACAAGAATTGATGAAAACCTAAATGAATCTTTGGTTTTATAGACTGGAGGATGGAGGAATTCTGCACTGCATTTTACATCTCTTAAAGATAGGAAATGTTTTAGCAGCTTAATCCTTTAGTTACAATACAAAACTTATAATTGGATTTACTTTATCAAATCAATTATGTTTATAATCAAATCAATTATGACATACATATACTGTCACTTTAGCACAAGGAGAAACTTTAAAAACAATTCTGGATCTTTAAAATTAGTATAAATTTTTAGAGTATGAAAAACATCCCATGATCTCATTCATCCGTTTTTGTACAATTAAGGCCAAGAAAACTTAATGTATGCTACAATTTTATTACATGCATTTATATAGCTTTTCTTCCATAGATACTTAGAACTTCCACATTATACAACTCCCAGTTTTAAGCTTTGAAAAGGATATGAGGCCAGATCACTATCAGAATAGCTTGTGCAGTGCTGTAATACAAAAATGTATTTTAAAAGCTATTTTGTGATCTTCAGTACTATTTCCATGAAAAATGGTTTTGGTTCATCTGTTGTCAGTCACCTATCCACTATGTTTAAGAAACAGGGCTACTTGTATATACTGTGCCTCGTTCTAATAAGCCCTAAGTGCTCTATTCACATTCACCACTGTGGAATTTAGTAAATACAGCTGTTAAGAAAAATTTACATTTAATTTTTGGCAGTGAATTAAGTTTTTGGCACCTTACTAACGTGGCTTTCTAGGACATTAAACTTTCAAATGTCCAGTAGTTTTCCATCCTTGTCTCAACTTGATTCCATTACAAGTAAATCTAGTGATCCATGAATCTTAAATTACTGCATTTCCCCCAACAAACAATAGAAAAAATTGATTCCCTTATCATTCCCCAAATCTAAACATGAAAGGTTTTTGCTTAAAAGTTATTCAGTTAAGAACACTATCAAGTACAGTTGGTTAAGTTGCCCTGACAACTACCATTGAATTACAGTACATACCATACATAAAACAAATGAGATGCAGTCTGATTAATATTCTAACATTATTAGTGAGCAGTTTTACACAAATAGATTAATTCCCTAGTGAATTTGTAATTTGTTTCAGAGCAACTGACAAGTATTTGTAAATATAGCTAAATTTAAACATTAGTAATTTATCTTATACCTGTACTTTAAGGTTTAGGTTGACATGTCATTATTTCCTTGTCTGAAGGATTGAAGCTAACAGGAACTCTGAGTTGGTGGTTTGGGAAAAATACTTGGTAATGCCGGCTCACAAACTTTGGCTTCAGCATAGTTCTGATTAACTTAAGACTTAAGAGGCATTCCGATTTGGATTGTTTGGAAATTGTTTGTTCTTTCCCCTATTCCTGCCGTGCAGCTTCTGATGAGCTATAATGGTGCCCTCCTCCTTTTTTCTTACGAACAGTCTTCACCTGGGAATTCTGATCCTTGGTCTTCTGTCTGTTAAGCTATTGTTGGTCCTTACTTCTGTTTCTAGATTGAAGGGCTGGAATGCCACACCTCTTTCTGTTACCCATCTTTAGCTTGTTACTTTTCAGTCTGCTTTTCAGATTGTAGGATTTCCACTACCTGTCTACTTCCTTATTGTCAAGCTCAGGATAATAACTTTCTTTCTGATGGATCCTTTCGTTTGTTTCAGTACAGAAGTTCAGCCTAGGGACTGAGGCCAACATCTGAGTCTCCTCAGCACACAAACTTGAAAGAAGTCCTAGACATTTCAGGCTTGAACTCCCCCATTTTTAGTCTTAATTGGGTATCATGTAAAGCACTTTATGTGAGAATATGGCTATCAACATCTATAATACAGGCTATAATTTACTTTAAATTATTTTGTAATTCACTTTAGAATTTCTTCTTTTCACCTATGAGTATATACATCCTTTTCCGCAGAATATGACAAACTTTTTTTTGGTAGTACTGGGGATTTAACTGAGGGGGACTCTACCACTGAGCTACATCCCCAGTCCTTTTCATTTTCTTTTGAGACAGGATCATGCTGAGTTGCTGAGGGTTTTACTTAAAGTTGCTGAGGCTGGCCTCAAACTTATGATCCTCCTGCCTCCTGAGCCACAGGAATTATAGATAAGCACCACTGTACCCATCAAAACTTTTAAGTTATCTTTTTATTGTTGATTTCTGCTATTTCATTGTAGTTATAGAACATATTCTATTTAAATATTGTCTAGTAGGATTCTGGTTAATGAAGGAAATGTTCTGTATCTGTGTTGTCCAATACCATAACCATTCTGTGGCTAGTGAGTAAATGTGTCTAATACAAGTAAGAAAATGAGTTTTCAGTTTCATCTTTGTTGTTATTTGTTTATTTTTGTCCTGGATCAAATCCAGGGCCTTGTGTATGCCAGGCAAGCACTCTACTACTGAGCTACCTCCCCAGCCCAATTTTACTTAATTTTAATGAATTTAAATGACTACATATTTGTTAGTGGCTACCATAGTGGACATAGCCTCTCTATGTGATTTTGTCCTTTGAAATTTATGATGTAGTGTTTAAATCTTTATAATTATAAAGATTTTTATAATTATAAAGATTTTTACAATGGGCTATTTTTATAAATAGCCCATATATGCTTGGAAAGAAAGTATATTGTGCAGTTGTTAAATATGGAACTATATTTTTGACCATTAGGTCAAGTATATTAATCATGTTTAAATTTTCTATACCTTTCACTGATTTTTTGTCTGCTTATTTTAACAATTACTAAGTAAAGTATGTTTTAAATATCCCACTATGACTGTGAATTGTCTATTTTTTGCATTTCTGTCAAATTTTGCTTTAAATTTTGAATCAATTGTATGATACATCCAAATTTCAGAAATGTTTGGTTTAACATCTGTGGTTTATATCGTAATGTTTATTGGTTTTATGTTCCAGTCACTGTGCTACGTTATTTAAAGTGTGATTTACACAGTGCTAAATCATATAGAAGAAGTCAGCATTATTTTTAAAGTTTTGCACTTTCTTATTACCTACTTATTATAATGTTTGTGACTCAGTGGTTCACTGCTCATGGAGACCCTAATATTGTCTTAATCCATAGTCAGTGGCTTAAATCAGTGCTTCTCAAACTGTCCATGGTAAACAACAAGTTCGAGGCTTTTCCCCATCCCATTAATCTGTTCCATGGTCCTACCTTGCATGATTAGTTGACAGCTCATGCAACATGCAGCTTACCCTATTTATTAGGTAAAACTTAAATTGACCTATGCTCTGTTCAGTGAGACAAAGTCACTGATCATACTCCTGGATGTCAAATTATAAAATTTTCTAAATGCTCTCAGTTTTTGTTCTTATCTCATAAAGATAATAACATTTTGTAGACCAGCACTGGCCACAAACTCCATGTTAAGAGGTACTGACTTAAAATAACAGCATTGATTCCGGTAATCAAAAAATAGGGGAAATAGGGAATACCTTGTCCTCAGTAAAAAAAAATTTGGAAATCTCAGATGTAAATAAAAACTCCTTTGGTCCATTCTAGAACTCCTTGCCTCTTAGAGTAATATGAAAACGTTTATATTCTTTTAAAACATTTCTAGTTTTGAGTAGTTCTCCTTTTCACTTTACTCTTCTAGCAGGCAAAATCAGGTATTTGTAATGACTTCATTCTCCATCTTCTGGCTTTGTATAGATGACATGCAAAAGCAGACAACCTAAAATTAAATGCATTCATGCTTTTCAGAGAAAATTATTTTATTTCAAGAAAAATTGGGTTTGACTCCTTGTCTCTTACTGCTCATCAGTTTATTTGAATATCCTTGCCTAAGAAAGAGAAATGGAAAGAGAATGAACTGGAATATTAAATAACTGTTTTTACATCATTTTTCTACTTTCAGGTATCAATCATGGCGATCTTAACGACCATAACATTTTAGTAGAGTCCAGCAAGTCAGCCTTTGGAGACGCTGTATATCAAGTGTCTGGGATTTTAGACTTTGATGACATGAGCTATGGCTATTATGTGTTTGAAGTGGCAATCACCATCATGTACATGATGATTGAAAGCAAGAATCCTATACAAGTAGGAGGTCACGTTCTTGCAGGGTTTGAAAGTGTAATCCCGCTGACAGCTGTAGAGAGGAGTGCTTTGTTTCTGCTTGTATGCAGTCGCTTTTGTCAGTCACTTGTTATGGCTGCATATTCTTGCCAGCTACACCCAGAGAACAAAGAGTATCTCATGATTACTGCAAAAACTGGGTGGAAACATTTACAGCAAATGTTTGACATGGGCCAGAAAGCAATAGAAGAAATCTGGTTTGAAACTGTCAAATCCTATGAATCTGGGATCTCTTTGTGACTACATAGTTAAAAATGAATTGATGGAAAAGATCAATTGGTTTTTAACTACGTGCCTTTGCACTTTGTGTGTGTATGTGAGAAAAATAATGTGTGGAGAGAGATCTGGGGATTGAACCCAGGGGCACTCCACCACTGTGCTATAGCTCCAGCCCTTTTTTGAGACAGGATCTTACTAAGTTGCTGAAGGTGGCCTCAAACTTTCGATCCTCCTGCCTCTACCACCAGAGTAGCTGGGATTACTGGTGTGTGCCACCCACACCCAGCCCTGCGTTATTAGTTTTTCTATATAATATAACCCAACATTTATTGAGCACTCAGTATTTTACATGCACTTTTTCATTTAATCTTCATAATTAATCTGAGGTGTGAATTATCGTTATGATGAATTCCTATTTCCATAAAAAGAAACAGAGACTTAAAGAACTAAATTACTCGAAGAGATCCAGGACTTAAATCAGGTCTTTCTGATACAGCCCATGCCCCTACTCACTACGGGGTTCAACGTGACTTCCTCTACCTATTCCCACATCTCGTGTCCTCTCTACCTGCCCCTCACCACATACACATTAAGAGGAACAAATTTAAAGGACTTATGCTTCTGAAATTTAAGGGATTGTAGTTTTTCTCTAACTTGACCATTGAGGGAACTGGGGACCAGAAAAATAGACTTACACTTGGATTTTACTCCTAGACTGTGTTCATCCTTTTATGTAATGAAATCCTGCAGATTTCCCTCTTGATTGCTCTTGCTAACATGGATTCTTTTCATTGAATTCCTAATGCAAATATTGCTGACCGTTATTTCAATATTTAATGCTGCATCATGTTGATACTTTACTATTTGGTATAAGTTGTAGCTTATCTCTAATCAATTTCATGTAGTTTATAAATTCTTTGGTGGCTGTGATGGTTAATTTTAGGTGTCAACTTGATTGGGTTGAGGGGTAGCCAGACAGCTGATAAAGCATCATTTTGGGGTATGTCTGTGAGGGTATTTCTGGAAGAGACTGACTGTTGAATCAGTGGACTGAATAAGGAAGATCTCTCCTCACCATGTGGGTAAGCATCATCTAATCTGTTGAGGGCCCAGACAGAACAAAAAGGCAGAGGAAAAATGAATTCATTCTCTCTTCTGGAGCTGAGACATCCATCTTTTCTTGCTTTGGACATCTAAACTCCAAGTTCTTGGCCTTCAGACTCCTGGACTTACATCAATGGCCCCCAGGTTCTCAGGCCTTTGGTCTCAAACTGAGAGTTATATCATCAGCTCCCCTGATTGTCAGGCCATCGGACTCAGACTGAATTACACCACCGGCTTCCCTGGTTCTCCCGCTTGCATATGGCGAATGGTGGGACTTCTTAGCCTCCATCTTCACATAATGAGTTCCCATATAAATTTCCATAATAAATTCCCTCTTATCTATCTGTCTGTCCTGTTGGTTCTGTTTCTCTGGAGAACCTTAATACAGTAGCATAAATTGAGTAAAATTTACTTCATATCATCTTCAGAACCTAGCACCATGCCAATCCCCTAGCAGACCTCAGTAAAGATCTGTTGAGTGAACTGCAAGAATGTACACATTCCTACAAGTTCCAGGGCCTGGTCTTTTCAACTAAGAAGAAGAAAATTCAGTTCTGGATTTAGAAATTAATGCCAAATATTTGGAAGACCCTTTGCTCTTACATATCTTTTTCTGTCCAGGCTTTTATCCTAGAAAAGATGACTGCAAAGCTTTACTTTCTGGTTTTCTTAATCCTTCATGTTAATGCCAGATGAAAATTCTGGTTACAAATATTGCTACGTGACAATTTAACTAAAAATTTGGTGACTTCAAATAATATATATATATGTATGTGTATATATATGTATATATGTGTATATATGTACACATATATATCATGATTTCTTTGTGGAATGAATTCAGACAAAATCAGGAACAGCTTGGCCCTGCTCCATAATGCCTGGGGATTAGGCTGGGAAGACTTGAAGGCTGGGAGAGATTTAATGCCTGTCAGAGACTCAATCACTAGGGATTAGCTGGTGATGCTGGCACCTCATTTGGGTTGTTGGCAAAATGCCTCCCCAAGTGGTCTTTGTTTCTTCCTCAGTATAGAGCCTAGGTTCCAATAGGACCCTTCCAAGAGAAAAAGACAAAACTGTATTACTTTTTACTTTCATTATAGTCACAAGCTCATCCAGCTTCAGAGCAAGGTAACAAAGACCCTTTCAATGAAAGCTGTCAGTGGCAATGTAAAAGGAACATGTGGGATAGGAGATCTTGAGCCCTCATAATTCTGAAACATCATTTTAATCCTCTCTTCTTTTTTCCTACAAGGGGAAATTAAAAAAAAAAAAGAATCTGACATTGAAGGGACTCTATAATTTGGCCTCAAATGTCCTTCCTCCTTTATTTCCTAGATTGTCTCCTCCTTCCTATATTGTCTCCTTCATTCAGGCCAGACTGAACTATTCTGTCTCTCAAATTTGTGTCACCCAAACTCATTCTGCACTTTTATTTCAACTGATGCCTCTTCTTTTGCCCTAAGAAATCCTCGCTCACTTAAAACTCCTAATGTTTGATGAATTCTGCAGATTGATACCACTAAGTTGGCATGCAGAGGTTGTCAGAGGTACCATAAATTATAACACTAGAGGATGCTTTCAAAGCACCTGTCTGGGTGTGGTCCTTTGCTACTTTGCCTTGGCTCACCTCCCTGTGTGCTTGAAAAGCAGAAATGACTGAAGAGAGCTCAAAATGTAACTTGTTTCTAAGCTACCTCTTTTCAAAGCCCAGATCGAATAATTTTCACAGCCTACATAGAGAGGACAAAGTCCCTGGCCAATGGACTGAAATAACTACACAGTCAACCAACTATCCCCCAAAAGCTTGAACATGTATAGTGGTTTACATACAGGGTGAAACTGGATAAGAATATAAGCAAACAAACATGACAAGTTTAGCAAAGAAGATAAAATGCGTTAGGGTATTGCTTTAACTAGATTGGTCTGGGGAAATCCTTTCCGAGGCAGAGAAGACCAAAGTGAAAGTTGTCCCAAAAGTGTGAATCCCATCATAATTTGCTTTATTTGCCAGAAAATGCATATATTAGCAATAAAAGTGGAAGCCAGATTTGAGAAGGGAGACGATGAGAAGCGAGGACGAAAGGTAAAGTCTGTCTGGTGTGGCTGGTACAACTGTGCGGAACGGGGCTGGAATGGTGAGTGGTGAATCCACACTACTGCTAAACCTAGGTCCACGGTAATGAAAGCAAAGCGTAGGCGGAAATCCGCCGTAACTCCTCTTCTCCCTGGCCAGGGTCTTCCAGCCCTCTTCCCTGCCATACAAACCACCCCTACACCGCCGAGGATCGCAGCCCGAGCCTCGGTACTCCGGCTCCCCATTTCCCACGCGGGCCACCGGCTCTCGCCCCGCCCCCGGTGGGACTTCCGCGTCCTGGCAGCCCCGCCCCCTGGCAGCTCTGCGCACGCGCGGAGGCCATATTCGCCGCGGACACTGTAAGCGGCGGTAGTACCGCGGAGGAGTATAGTCGTCTCAGTTCGTCTCTCTTCGGTGTCTTCCCTCTGGTGAGCCTTGGTCCCCTGGGCGCCCGCGGAAGCCTGGTCACCGTCCCTTGGGCGGGGGTTGCGAGCGTCGAGATAGCGGGTCGCGGCCGGCAGCCGCGCCGAGGAACCACAAGCACGATGACTCTGCACCCGCCTCCTCGGCCTCGGTGACTGACTGGTCCGGAACTGACCCCCGCCGGCCGCCGTCGCGTCTCCCGGTGCCGGGTCTGGACCGCGGGACGGTGCCGGGCATGCGGGGGTGAGGGCCGTGGGCAGGTCGTAGTGGTCGGGGCGGCTTCTGACCCCTTGAGTACGATGCGTGAAAGCGCTGCCGGAGGTGCCGGTGAAAAACTCGTGCGGCGCCTGGCGTCAGGCGTGAAAAATCTCGATAGTTGTATTTATACGCAAATCAGAACCGTCTCCCACCCCCGCGGCAGGTCTCTGCGGCCTCCTGCTTACTCTTCTCTGGACCGTCATTCCCATACTTACCCTAACCCTAACCCTAACCGACTCCTGACTGATTACCCTGCCTTCAGCCGCTCACTAGCCTTAGCCTCAGTTGAGAAAGCCTCAGGTCATTCCTGTGGCTCTGCGACTCTGAATCCTTCGGTGGAGCCTATTTAAGAGATAAAATTCAATTTTTACGTGGGCACTCGAGCCCTTCAGGCCTTCAGAAACTTGCCTGCTTTTCCAGTCTTGATTCCTAATATTGCTGTATTTGGAAATAAGGGCTTTGGACTCTTGAGGTTGGTTTTTCTACCAAATCACGAAGAGCCCCCAGTATTGTCTTTTTCAGGGATGGAAATGATGCCCAAGATTACCATACCCACCCCCATATAGCAGACAATTTGCCTCTTGCCCCTTGAATTTTCCTCCTTTGGTATCCCTTGCTCATGCTTTCTCCTCTTCCAGGACTGCCTGTCTCTTCTTCCTTCCCCTTAAACCTGAGACTTTCGATTTGTTTCTGCCTCTCCCATCTCTAATTTACTCTCATTTTCTGTATCAGTTTCTCCAAAAATATTTTGATTGTTATTTTTTCCCTCCTCTCTTCCCACCCCACTCTCATGGCCTTTTCCACATCATCATCTGTGTTGGTCCCTCTCACCTAACTACCAGACCATAAGCTATTCAGGACAGGGATTGGTGTTGCATATCTTTGTGTTCCAGTTTTGCGCATAGAGCACAGTAATATTAGCTGAATGAAGGGAAGTGAATAAGACCGATTTTGAAAGCAAATGCATCTTAAATTGTGAATTTTATTTTAACAATGATTCTATTTTCTTTTTACAGGAATTATATAAAGTTCAGAAACCATGGTAAGTTAATAATACATGCCAGTAAACTGTTGGTTGATGAAGCTTGTACTCAGGTTACTGACTTACATGAGAAAATTGAAATGGAAGGAAGAAGAAATGGGATGGTTTCTTTTTCTTTAACAGCTTCCTCCCACACACTGGAACTTTGTACACCATGATACATTTTATAAGATGATTTGTGGGACTTGGAGGAGTTGACTTACCTGCAGCAGGTGGGAATCACTTATTTGCTTTTCCTTTGCAGTCTCGAAGATATGACTCCAGGACCACTATATTTTCTCCAGAAGGTAAATAGAAATTGTTAAATCTGCCACAAGTAAAGACTTAAGTGTTAGACTTTTGGGGGGAAAATGTAGCATATTTGGAGTTGGAAAGCTTATTCTTTTTGTTCTCGAAGTAATTGTGATTACGTTTGATTACATAAGCATTATGGAACAGTAAAAGTAGGATGATTGCTTGTAGCCTACTAGCATCATTGCTGATATCTCTTAGAGAAGTGGCGCCAGAGCATGGAGGAGAGTCCTGGCTTCTCTCTGCTTGTGTTTTGTAGGTCGCTTATACCAAGTTGAATATGCCATGGAAGCTATTGGACATGCAGGCACCTGTTTGGGAATTTTAGCAAACGATGGTGTTTTGCTTGCAGCAGAGAGACGCAACATCCACAAGCTTCTTGATGAAGTCTTTTTTTCTGAAAAAATTTATAAACTCAATGAGTAAGTGAGATCTTATGGAAGAGTTATAACTATCACTTCTCACAAATGGGATCTGCATATTTTGGGAAGTTCTTTATGTGGCATAATAGAATTGGACAGTTTATTTTTACTTGTAAAAATGTGTGCTTTTACTTCATTTTGCTTGAAACTACCTTGAAGTCCAGTACTGTGTGTTACTGCAATATAGAGCTAAACATTTAGTGGGAAAACAGCATTGTATAGTGGAAAAAAGTACAAATTTAGTAGTCACACAGATTTGGGAACAAATCAAGACTCCAACCCCGTATGAGTTATGTGACTTTGTATCAATTATTTAATTTCTTAGGGCCTCGTAGCTTTTTAGAATGGTTGTAGAAGTCTAACGAAACAAAATAAAATGAATGAAATGAACTAGCACAGTGTCCAATATAGCAGACCCTCAAAGTATTATTTAAAATAATTACTCAGGGATTTGAACAGTTCAACCACCTCCTTTTTTTTTTTTTTTTTGGTCAGTACAGGGTAAACCCAGGGGTGCTTTGCCACTGAGCTACACTGCTAGTGCTCCCACTTTTTTTTTTTTTCTGTTTCTGACAGTGTTTTCCTGAATTGCTGAGATTGACTTTGAACTTTCGTTCCTCTTGCTCAGTTTGGTTGTGCAGAACTCTGCAGCTAGTAGAGAACTGGTTGTGCCAGTTAGAGATTCTCTCCAGCAGTGAGCCTAGTAAACTCTAGTCATCAGGGCCTTTTGCCGTACTCCTCTGGGGTAGTGTTATCCTTCCATACAGCCATTTTTAGGCCCACTCAGCAGCTTGCAGGCTTGGTGAGACATGATGACAATGAGTAAGGAGACTGTAGAAGAGTCAGGGCAGCCCTCAGAGAACAGGCAAAGGAAAGGAAGTGTACCTTCAGGAGGATCCTTACCCTGTACATCTGTTTCTGAACTCCTCTGCCTTTTTGCCCTCTCATCCTGCCTTCCAACAAAGCCAGGCCTTGGGAAGTAAGAACTACACATGTTTACCTTTCATGTTAAATGACATCAAGTAAATGTCTCCTACAAAGGTAAAACTAAAATAAATTTTCCTGAAGGGCATAGCAACTGTGAAGCACACATGGAAAATTTCTATTAGAACTTTGTGCTTCTTAGTACTTACAAATGCCCATACCAAGCATTTTCCTTGCTTACAGATTAATCTTTCTTTTCTTCAAGGGACATGGCTTGCAGTGTGGCAGGCATAACTTCGGATGCTAATGTTCTGACTAATGAACTGAGGCTCATTGCTCAAAGGTATGGACATAAATAGCATAACTGATGATATAGAAGTTAGTTTAGACATTTCTAATGAGATACTACTTTTGCAAAGATTAGTCATTAAAAATCGGAGGCTGAAGCAGTGGCACAGTGTTTACAGCACTTGCCTAGCATGCACAAGAACGCAGGTTCAAACACCAGCGCCACAGACACAATGAAGTGTCGGAAAGCCACATGAAAACTAAATAAAATTGCTTCTCCTTCTCTCTCACTGTCCATCTCTCTTGCTTTTAAAAAAAAAAATCTGTTAATTGAAAATTATACTTTTATATGTCAAGCTTACAAAATGTTTTTTATTATAAGAATTTTAGGATGTTAACATGTTTCCTCCCCTCCTCTTCAAATAAAAAGTGGCTATTATGTTGTCTACTTAGCACAGATTTTTTTCCCCCAGAAAGTTTTCCTTGGATTTTGTGTTTTAGAAAAAAAACTATTAACATGCCAATCTCTTTTTTTTTAATCCTAGATATTTATTACAGTATCAAGAGCCAATTCCTTGTGAACAGTTGGTTACTGCACTGTGTGATATCAAACAAGCTTATACACAGTTTGGAGGTACTGAACTTTTTAGAAATTTTATTCTGAAAACTTAAATCATTTTTGAGTAATAATCTTTTTAAGGCAATCAAAGGAAAGTGAAGGGCTGGAGCGGTGACTCGGGGGTTACGGTGCTTGCTCAGCATGTGCAAGTACGCAAGTTCAAACCTCAGCACCCATGTACACAACTTAGTGCCAGAGCAACGAAAGCCATGTGAAAAACTCAATAAAAATTGATTCTCTCTTTCTCTCTCACTGTCCTTCTCTCTTTAAAAAAAAAAAAAAAAGGAAATTGAAAATCATCAGTCCATTATTCCTGCCTCATAAGCAAACCTTCTAATGTGTATAGAGTAACATATGTTTTATTAATATGATATTGAAAGGCCAAAGTAACATTTTTCAATCTGGAAGCAAATTCTTTTTATGTAATAATGAAATTCAGCACTGGTCTGTGTCCTTATTTCCTCTCCTTGCTATGTCCTGATCCTAGAAACAAAAGTGGAATTTGTGATTGAGCTTATCTATGATAGGCAGAACATGGAGCAGTTAATGAATGCTAAACATCACAGAAAGTGTTCAGCCACATTCTCTGAGCTCAAGTAACTATAGTGATAGCAAATTTAGATTGTTGCTATTGGCTTTTTTCTTTTCTCTGTTAAAGGAAAACGTCCCTTTGGTGTTTCATTGCTATACATTGGCTGGGATAAGCACTATGGCTTCCAGCTCTATCAGAGTGACCCTAGTGGAAATTATGGGGGATGGAAAGCTACCTGCATTGGAAATAATAGTGCTGTGAGTATTTTTGTGGTACTCTAAAATCTAGAAAGGTCTAAATAACTACCATAACTTTTGAAGTAATAATGAATGTAAACTGTTTTAAGATAGATACAACATCCTTAATGTGGTATGAAAATGTCTTTGGTTTTTGTCGTTGCCAAAGTTGTAGGTACTGCAAATATATTGGAGTTTGTTAACTTCATTTGTAATTAAATGCTAGTTTTCAGTTAGAATTTGTGAATATAAACGTGCAATCTTTGTGATACCTTACTTCATAGACCCACTAAGTTCCTGGATGGATTCCTTGGGTGACTGATGTCGTAGGTTAAAGACTTTCTTTGGGGACAGCAAGTGATATAGTTCAGAAGTAGAGCACTACTAACATGTGTGAGGCCATAGGTTTGATCTCCAACCCTGCAAAAAAGAAAATAAGACTCCCTCAGAGAGCATCAGTATCCCTTCTTATAACTCCATCTTAGGTCTACCCTTCCTGCCATCAGAATTTTTTGTACTGGTTGTAGTGCCATTAAAAAGTCAGGCATTAGGGTTGGGGCTTTAGCTCAGTGGCAGAGCGCTTGCCTAGCATGCGCAAGGCCCCGAGTTCGGTCCTCAGCCCTAAAAAAAAATAAAAAATAAAACGTCAGGCATTAAGCTGAATGTGGTGGTACATACATACCTGAAGTCCTAGCACTTGCGAGGCTGAGCACTTGGGATCACTTGAGCCAGGAATTTGAGATCAACCTGGCAATACAGGGAGGTCCCATCTCAAAAAATTCAGACATTCTTCTAGACCAACCCATATTCCTAAAAAATGCAAAACACTTCAAATTCTCTATATTTTTATTTTATAGGCAGCTGTGTCGATGTTAAAACAAGACTATAAAGAAGGAGAAATGACTTTGAAGTCAGCACTTGCTTTAGCTATCAAAGTACTAAATAAGACCATGGATGTTAGTAAACTGTCTGCTGAGAAAGGTAATGTATATGCTCTCCTCTCATGTGTCTGCTTGAGTAAGGGGAACTGGTTGAGTAGCTGTAGTGTTAGGCCTTTAACATGTTATCATAGTTCATCGAAGCAGTGCACTTATAAATTAGATAGCTTTATATCTATTTCCTAAATGAGGACATTGAGGTGCTGTGTGTGGGGTTAAGTGATTTGACCACAATCAGGTTCAGCATTGATAGGTTGTGGAGCCATATAATGCCACACTGCATGCTGGGCTTAAGCACATGAGCTGGAATGTTCCCAGTACTCATAATTCAGAGACCCTGCTCCATGCTACTTTAGTTAACCATGATCACATCAAGACCTGTTGGCAGTGATGTCTGTGCTTCTGTGTGCATGAAGAAGTACACGTATATTTCTACGTGGGTATGTTGTCCTTTACCAGAGATAGAACATTTGCATGAGTCATGATATCCTGTCCTTTTCTCCTGGATCTTTTAATCTCTTACATTAAACTCATGTTGGTATTTCAGATACTTTTTTCAATTTAAATTATATGACTGTATAAAATATTTTTCCAAAATTATGGTTAATTAATATATTGATTTAGTGTAGGACAATTTAGCTCCTGGTAAATTACTTCCTCTCCTACAGGTATCAGTCTGTTTCCTTTGCCCAGAGCCATTCAAGCTGCTTTCCATGCTATTATTTTGAACAGAGATTTGAAAAATTCATAAAAAGTGTTATTACTGGTTGAAAATTCCAGCTGAGCACCCAGAGGTTCCAACAAGAAGATTGCGGCTCCTTCCGCTCAACAAGCTGATAGGCCAGCTACAATAGCTGACTAAGTTGGGATGGGTTAGGATAGGGAAGATATTTACGTGAAGATGGTGATCAAACATTTTAAGACCAAAGACATTTAGTTCCTCTAAAAGTGTCCCATAGTCATGTTGAGCATAAAGCATGGTAGACTAGTGAACTGAGGCTTACATACGTGAAGTTATTTCTGAGTATACCTGCCTCTGATACAAATGTCTGTGTTTGTGTTTAGTGGAAATTGCCACACTTACAAGAGAGAATGGAAAGACGGTAATCAGAGTTCTCAAACAAAAGGAAGTGGAGCAGTTGATCAAAAAACATGAGGAAGAAGAAGCGAAAGCTGAGCGTGAGAAGAAAGAAAAAGAACAGAAAGAAAAGGATAAATAGAACCAAAGATTTGATAACTCATTTGGGGCACCATTTCAGTGTAAAAACTGTCCTACTCTTCCACCCTTAGAAAGCTTTTTAAAAAACTTGTGCAGTGGGGAAATAGGATATTTACATACTGAATTGGGTCCTTGACATTTCTGTCAAATTGAATACTTTGTTGTAATAATGATCAGTACTCTTTATGGATATATTAATTTCACACACTTTTTTTTGAATAAAACTTGAAAAGAATGGAGAAGTGAAGGGAAAAGTTCTCTGTAGCAATAATTATTAAAAATAGCAGGATTGATAGGGCTCTTATCTTCATCTCTGGCATTACATATACTGTGAGTTACGTTCCTTTTGTAAAGGTGGGCATGTCTTTCCAGATTACCCATCTGTCTCCAGGGATGGGTTAGAGAATGGACATGAAAGCTGAGCAAATGCAGCATTCATATATGCACATGAGAAAAGAATGCTGAGGATCCTACAGTTAGGACTGAGGCCACCGACAGTAAGCTGCATGGAAGATGGTGTGGGAGAACTTAAAGCCACACAGGAAAAGTGGAACCAAGAGAAAAGCACAGCTCTGTTTTGGCTGAAAGGCGTTCCATTGCTGGTCTTTACTCAGCCTGTTCTCTTACGTTCTTGATAGAAATGGTACAGAGTACCTTCTGCTTAAAGTGTGGTTCCTGGACAGAGAACTTCAGTATCACCTAGAAATGCAAATTCTGACATCCTACTCCAAACCTATTAAAGTTTCTGGGAGTGCCCTGTAAACCATTTTAACTAACTCTTCATGTGATTCTTACACATAGTAGACTTTAAAGTTCCCAGGTAATTCCATTGGCAGCCAGGATGAGAACCAGTACAGTGAGCCATAGCTTCCCTCTTCTCCACTGTTGTCATACTATGAGATATGGGCGGGCTCCCAGCCTAAAGCCCATATTTATGTATGTTGAAGGAACAGCAGTTTCTTGCAGTTTTCTATTCAGTCTAAGGTATTTCTAAGCCCTTGGATGATCGATTTTTGAACCTTCTAAATCATTTTATCATGTAATTTATACCACTGATTCTCATTGTTTTTTGAGAGTTATGTTCTATAAAATCACAAGTGCTGAATTAGCAAATACTGAACCATTGTGCCCAGAGGAAATACTGGGTTAGGTTCCTACAGCCACTGGCCACAGCATTTTCATCATTTGATCAGTTCATTCCTACTTTCTGTGTTTCTACTTAAAGACACCTTATTAAATACGTACGGTGATTCTTCAACAGAACTCCCAACAGGTAGGTCTGAATATGTAAGGCCTAGCACAGCCTTTTGGGCTTAGGAGCACAGAACAGCACAACAGCACCATGCTTGAGGGCCATTTTAACTGAAATCTCCAATGAAAGGCACAAGAAGGCAAAAAATATCTAAAAGACCATAGGCATGCTTTTTAAATCTATAGTAAGAGCTGAAACAAGAAGGCAAAACCGTCACCTCTGTTAGCGTCACTCTAGCACGTAGGTCTCAGGCTACTCAGAATTTTTCACCAATCTGCACGTGTTCACAAACGACTGCGAAAGCACTGCGAATATTTGGGTTTACAAGTAAATTTCCAAGAGTAGGCAAACACAGAAATACGCAATCTACATATAAGATTGGTTATACCTCTTTAAATCTTCCCTGCAACCTTGTTGCACCTGGAATTAAAGGCAGATGGAGAAATGAACCAACAAACCTTGTTGGCTTCCTCCACAGCAGCTAGCCAGAATCAAACTTGACCACTGCAGGGACCAGGGACAATCTGGTCCAAGACACCATTGTCTCTCACTTGACCTATAGCAACAGCCTGCTAACTGGTCTCCCTGCTTTCACTTCCTCCCTTATAGTCAGTTCTCAACAACAGCCAGAAAGACCCTTTCGAAATGTTAAGATGGTGCTACAGCTTTACCCAAAACCCTCCAATGACTTCTTCCTCTCCTGCTCAGTAAAGTTAATTTCTTCCCACTGGCTCATGAGGCATGCTATCTTCCGGCTCCACTGCTATTCTTCTGCCACGTGTTCCTCGCTTCATTCATCCAAATGAGTCTGGCAGTCCTCAAACCCATCCAGCCTCTTTCCTCACGTCCCTCGTCCCTCTTGCCAATCCTGCTGCCTTTGGAAAGGGACAAAGCTAAAGCATAGCTCCTTGGTGGAAGAAGGGTAATAACAAGAGATGAGGTTGGAAAGCGCACCAGGATAAGACAGATTTGCAGGTCTTGGAGTTTGTGTTCTATGCAATGCACAGGCTGCTGAAATTTTGGGGAAAATGAGAAAAACAAGTACTTTAATTTTGTTTAAAAAAAAAATGATTCTGGGAGCCCAGGCAGAGTTAGGTGGGAAGAGTCAGAGACAGGGAAATGAGTTAGAAGGCTACTGAAATAGGTGAGGAAGGATGAGGGTCTAAGACAAAGCAGGAGGGGAAGCTGCCAGGGAATGAGATGAGAGAGGAAGGGTAAAGGATGACTAGGGTCTTGAATTCAGACTAGCTGCAATCTGATCTTGTTACCTAAACTTGATGAACCACATTTCCTAGTGTCTGTTTTGTTGTTATTGTAACCTGACCTAATAGCCGTAGTAGGGAAGAACCTTGTAAACAGTGTAGTGCATTTCACGTTGGGGTAAAAACGTGTGGAAAGCTTTCCCCTCCTTTTGCTTCCAGATTTAGGTCATTTGTATTCTAGTGTGCACTGTCTGTTCATCTCCTTTGCCCAATTTTCTATCACAGTATTTATTCAACTTTCTCAAAATTCATTTGTGAGTTCTTTTAAGGGCAGCTCTTAGTCATCTATCTTACCAATTTTTTTTTCCCATTTTAGTATTTTGATTTTTATTTTGATACTGATATAAAGAAGGTTTCTTTTCTTTTCGTTTTTTTTTCAGTACTGAGGATTGAACCCAGGGCCTTGTGCATGCTGGGCAAGTGCTCTACTATTAAACTGCATCTCCAGACCTTTTTACTTTACTCTGAGTTAGGACCTCACCAAGTTGTCCAGGCTGAATTTGAACTTGTAATCCTCCTGCCTCAGCCTACCAAGCAGCTGGAATTAGAGAAATACATCGCTGGGCCCAAATGTTTATTTTTTAAACGCAGCATTTAAATTAATCATACATTTTTAATTCTATTGTTCAGACTACTTAGGAATTATCTATTCTTGAAGGAATTCAAAATTACATGACATATGATAGTTATTTACCTTTCTTGTTTATTTTTGTTTCTGATGCCCTCTCCCCAGCAGTGCTGGAGATCAAACCCAGGGCTTCATGCATGTAAGGCAAACACTGTACCACTGAGCTACATCCCAAACCCCAATTTTTATTTTGGTAACAGTTTTACTGAGATATAATTCACATATCATATAATTCATTCATTTATAAACTGTACATTTCAATGACTTTTGGTATATTCACAGAGTTGAGCAACCATCACCCTTATCAATTTTAGAATATTTTCCTCAACATGAAAAGAAACACTGTAGATCTTTTCCATCACCCCACATATCTGGGCAATCACTAGTCTACTTTCTACAGATGCATTTATTTTGGATATTTCATATAAATGGGATGGTATAATGTGCAGTCCTTTATGACTGGCATCATTCACTTATGATGTTTTCAAGGTTTATCCTTATTGGAGCCTGTATCAGTAATTCATGTATTTGTTTATCAGATTACAGAAATAATGATACATTTTTTATTGTTAAATAATATTCCATCATATCATTTTTTTGTTTATCAGTTGATGAAGCTTTGGGTTATTTCCACTTTGGGTCTATTATCGATAATGCTGCTATGAACAGTTATGCATAAGTTTTTGTGTGAATACATGTTTATCTGGATATATAAAATATGGAATTTTGGAGTTACATCTTAGTTTATTGTTAATCCATCCATACACCCAACATTCATATTAATGATTATATAGATTTTAAAAAGAGTCTGTGTTCCCCTATTTTTTCCTATAAGAGACCAATAAAAATGGGAAATGGGTTGATTTTTTGAGTAAGTACATATGATTTCCTTGGTTATCGTTGAAGCAGGTCTCACAGTTGGAGAGGATTTTCACTTTCTTTCGTCTTGGCAGGAAGAATCTTTTCTCTCAGTTCCCTTATATCTAACACTAAGAAAAGCCAAATGTTTGATTTGTATCTCAGAGCCTTATATAATTATATTCTCTGAACAATTCAGAATCGTATAGAATGGGGAATCTGGGATAAATTGCCTTCCAAGTCCTGAACAATCTAATAATTTGGTTTTTCTGATTATAAAAGCAAGGCATGATCATTGTGGAAAATAAATAATGACTAAATTATAACCACCCATGATACTATGTTTAAGTGCAAAATCATCACAGATTTTATGCCATTTTTTTTTGCAAAAAAAGTGGATGCAACCATTATGCAAAGCTTCTTAAAAAGATTGTGATGGTATTACTTAAAAATCATTTATTACTAAATTATCTTTGGTGCGAGCTCAGGAGGCATATTATACTCATGAATATATCGAAATTATTTCGTGAAGGGGCTGGAGCAATGGCTCAGCAGTTACAGTGCTTGCCTAGCATGTGCAAGGACGCAGGTTCAGACTCCAGCACCACGTACGCAACAAAGTGTCAAAGCAATAAAGTCTACATGAAAAACGAAATAAAGTTGATTCATATTCATTCTCTCCCTCTCTCTCTCTCTCTCTCTCTCATAGGTTTCTCAAAAAAAATTATGCATTGAAATGCCACTATCTTGCTGAGATTTAACTTATCTTGCTGGCCTAATTTAGATAAGTGTACTGATAATTTTTGGCAAATTATAGGGAAGCTATTTAAGAATTATCTTTTTTGTTTATTTAAGAGAGAGGGACAGTGAGAGAGAGAGAACAAGAGAATCAATTTTATTTTTAGTTTTTCATGTGGCCTTCATTGTTTCCACACTTAGTTGTGTAC
>PVKS010007320.1:0-73593 GCA_004027875.1 Aplodontia rufa
GGATACAAAAGCTTTGGTACATATATACTATGGAATACTACTCGGCCATAAGGGAGCATGATATGATGTCTTTTGAAATCAAATGGATGGAGATGGATAGAATTATGCTTAGTGAAGTCTCCCAAGCTCAGAGACTCAAGGGTCGAATGGTTTCTCTCATCTGTTGATGTTATCATAGTTAGGGAAGCAGTAGGGCTAAAGGCTAACCTAGCAAAACTGCAAATTGAATGACTGTCTGAACATTAGGGGGATGGCTCTATAGGATTCGCAGAGGTGTAGGGAGGGGGATGTGGAGGGGGAGGGTATATGAAGAACTCATAGGAGAATGGAAATCGGGAAGAGGGGGGAACCATCCCAGAAGCCGATGTCATTCCTCCACAAACTATCCATTCAACGCATGAGCTCTTCTGGGGGAAAATGCAAAAGGTAAAATTCAAGGTGGATATCCATGATCTGGTTTTTCCCCTCAATAACAAAGTTTATATCCACTGATTGATAATGTTTTGATAATGTTTCTCCCTCGACTGTATTTCTATATTCTAATAAAAAATAAATAAATAAATAAATTAAAAAAAAAAAGAAATTAGCAGAATTCTGCTTTTGATGTGCCACACAAAACCATTGTCAATTTAGCTAAGAAACAAGAAGCAAATAGAGCTCAATATACTAGTGCACACAATTTTCAGCAGGATTTTGCCTCTATACTAATCTTTGTTTTTTAAAGTCAGAAGTGAGTAGAGCTACACAGAGGTACAAAGCACTGTGACTTCTGCCATCAGAAACAGATTCTTTAAGAGCTAGTTTCTTTGATTCTTTCACCAACATGCTCCTTCCCATACATTCAGTTATGCTACATCGCTTGAGGCTGTGCTTCGATGAATCTTTAACATGTTTCTGCTGCCCTCTCTGCTTGTGATTACCCCCATTTCAGCTCACTTTACAGCAGCAGTGCAGTATCCTGCTGTCTTCTATTTTCTGCACATGTACAGCTTAGTAGAACTGTGCTGTGATGAATATTGTCTCAATGTTGCCAGGCCAGTTATATTAAAGGGCTATATTTCTGGTGGCAGTGTTACTACTGCTGTTCAGTAGTTCTCAGAGGTAGGTTGATGAAACAAACTCTGAAGCCATAGATCTTATAGATTATAAGAAACTTCCACAATGCACAAGTCCTGCTTACAGCACAGTAGCTGCTCCAGCAAAGTCTTGCCTGATGTCCAGAGTATGAGAACTCCTCCAGAAGTCATACTAAGCTGACCTTTACCAGTACTCTCCTACTGTGATTAGTTTAAGATCTATCCTTTGAACTCCTATGAACACATTTGTATTTACCATAGATCCCAAGTGAACAGAAAATAAGGTTTATCTATCCAAATGGGTCTTGTATATTGTGTAGCACAAAGTAGTAATGCATAAAGACATTGATGGAACAAATAGGAACTTAAGTTGAGAAGTGAGATCAAACTTGGCAAACTTAGTTTTATTATTGCTGTTTCTAGTATTTCCCTACTTGTCTTCATTGAATCAAATTTTTTCACTAAAGCATTTATCATGCGTAAAGAGATTTTATTTTCTCAGAATAGAGAACAGGCACACATGCACACATACAACGGAAAACAGGGAATAAGTCAATTAATAAACATGAAATTCAAAATGCTAGAAGATAAAGATGACTTTAGACATTTTTAAGTGTTAAGATTTCAAGAATGAAAGTGAATTTGTTTGTATACTTAATCCAAAAGATTAAGAGTATTATGCATACAGAGCATCATTTATGTTTTAAAAGAGCATGTGTGTTTGCTTGTAAGATTTTTATGCTGTCTTCATTTTGGGAAAGGAACATACTGGCTATATAAAAGCACGTTTCAACCAAAAGGAAATAATCTAGGCAGATCCCTTAAAAGACTGTGCAAAAGAGGAAAGGGCAAGGAAGATCATTGTGCAAAGAAGAAAGAATTCCATGTCCCCTTAGCATATGAAGAAAGAAAAGTAGCCTGGTACAACGGTGCATGCCTGTAATCCCAGCAACTCTGGAAGCTGAGACAGAAAGAATGCAAGTTTGAGGTCAGCCTTAAAAACTCAGTGACACCCTGTCTCAATATAAAATATAGAAAGGACTGGGGATGAATGGGGATGGAACTCAGTGATAAAGTAGCCCTGGGTTCAATCCCTAGTAGTAAAAATAAATAATAATAGTAATAATAATAAAAAATTATTAAAAAACAAAAGAGTTACTTACAATACATGAAAAATGTGTCTGTTCAAAAAAATGCCTGTATTGCCTCTTCCTATGATCCTTTATGACTCTGATTATTGTAAAATAAACATAAAGAAATCTAAAGGCATGGTTAAGGGTGAGCCAGTGAATTGGGGAAGAGTTAGATCTGATGAAGAGAATGAAGGCCCTCATTGACTTGATGGAAAGTATGTAAAATAACTAGGTGGCATTCTTTAAATAATATTCTTCTTGTGGCTGGAGCAGCAGTTTGGCAGTTACAGGACTTGCCTGGCATGTGTGAGTTCGTGGGTTTGAACCCCAGCAGCACATACACAACAGTATTGGAGCAACAAGAGCCACATGAAAAATTAAATAAAAAATGATTATCTCTCAATCTCTCTCTCTCTCTCTCTCTCTCTCCCTTTTTCTTTAAAAAAAAGAAAGTAAAGTCCCTGTCAAGAATGTTTGGGGTTATATAAGGGACAGTGACACATGCTCAATTGATCATGTAGGAACAAAGCTAGATGTGAAAATGGTTGCTGATCTAAAACAAGGTTGAAAATACAAGAAAGTCAGTCACCCCTTTCAATCTCTATGTGATTTCTCTCAACTCTTCAGATCACCATCAGGGAGAGAGATCGAATGAAAAGAGAAAAACCTGAATTTATAAAGAAATTCTGAACTTGATTTTTTAAAAATATAAAATTGAAGATTAAGTGTATGTTATTACATTCAGTTAAATTTTACTATTTTTATTTACTTTTATTTTAATTTTTCAAACATATTGAGATAATGTCTGAAGCATTATAATAATGCCCAACTGCTGGAGAATCAAAATGAAAATAGAGAAAGAAAAATTATGACTTGCTTGTCTATGTCAAGACTGAAGTCTGAGTCCCTCTTAAACCCATTGTGCTCCAGAATGAGTTTCTTTGTTTCAGTCTCTTTTCTCTTTCGCCCTGCTGTCACCATGTCCATGATTTTTCCTTCTTTACAAGAAACGTTCACTAGTTGTCTTTGGTCAGAAGGTGAATCCTCTCTCTCCATTTTGAGCACCAATAATTGAATTACATTTCACTTCTAACATTTTAGCCATTTTCTCCACTCTCAAGGTCATTGACTTGAATAACATGTTTAAAGAAATGGAAATTTCTTAAGAATTTGGTTTTAACACAAATGAAGTTAACCAGTAATTAATTTTGTTTCTTATTTTGAAATACTTTCCAACTTAGATAGGTGACTGAAATAAAATCTGTATTGTACTGTTTTAGTATTTCTTAGTCCATTTCCTTTGTGCATTTTCTCATACTTTTATGATATATATGACAGGCACACATTTTGTTAACATTTGAGAGTAGGTTTCAGGCATCGTTACATCCTGTTCTTTAATATTTCAGTTTGCATTCCATTTACTAAGAACAAGAATGTTTGCTTATTTAACTATAATAAAACTAATAGATTCAGCAAATTTAAGACTATACAAAACTTTATTTCAATCTGAAGTGTTTACTGATTAATTCAATGGTGCCAATACTATAAGATGAAAGATAGGATGATTTTCAGAGTAGGATCCAGTCTAGCTTAATATAATAAAGTTTTCAGGTCTCTTTCGTCTTCTTTGTTCTGAGAGACTATGTCAACCTTTCTTTGACTTTCCTGGCATTGATATTTCTTGAAGAATACAGGCTAGCTATTTTATAGACTATCCCTCAGTTTAGATTTCTCTGATGTTTCCTCATGATTAAATTCAGGTTATCCGTTTTGGCTGGCAAACCTCTTAAGGGGTGCTTTGTCCTTCACAGGGCAGGGCAACAGAATGGAAACCTATGCCTTTTGTTTGCAATTGTTGCTGATGTTGATTTGGATCAGTTAGTTAAGATGCTGTTCATTTTATCTACTTCATAATTACTATTCTTCATTTCTTAAATTAGTATCTAATTTGAGGAAAGAGCTTGCAAAAATATATAAACATCCTGTTGTTACCAAAAGTCCTCCGATTGATTATGAATATATTAATGATTTTTAACTGAATCAATTTTTAATATGTCAGCCAGAAAGGTAATTATCTAACTTTATTATCTCATATGTTTATCTGCTGGCATCTTACTGAAATTAAGAATTTTGCTTTTTTTGGTCCTCATTTATTCTTTTATTTATGTATATATTTATCATACACATGTACGTGTATCCATGTTCTTCCTTTTTGTATGTAAACTCATGAATTCTTACTTTATTCAATGATGCTATTAACATCTGTATGTATTTTTGCCCTAAGTTGAGCCAATTTATCTACTTGAAACCCTGCTAAATTGATTCCTTGCTTGCTGTAGTTTGAATATTGTTTGCTCCTTCAAAACTCACTTTAGAGTTTTATCTTCACTATGAGATATTAATAGGGTAAAGACTTAATTCACTTATTTTGTTTAAAGATGAAAACTTTAGAAGGTGATCTTGAATAGAAAAGACCCTCATATGGAGCCCCTGTGATTGAATATTCATAGGTTTATAAAAAGACAGAAACCCAAGGACACACACACACACACACACACACCCTTTGTCTCTTGCCATATTACTCCCTGCACCACTTCAGTTCTTTGTCAGCAAGAAAGACATCACTAGATGCACCCCATGAGCCATGAGCCAAAATAAACCTATTTTTGTCTAACTTGTTCTACCTCTCAAAGTTCAATTGTGGTAAGGCAATGTGTAGTCAGGAGACAAAAAAGACACTAGTTATGGGATATGAAACAGAGTTTACTGAAAAACATTTATGGGGAAGATCCAGTGGTGATAGATTGGATAAATACACCTGTTTCACGTGGTGCCTCAGGTGCTTCTCCAGAAAATAGCATCTCCATTCCTCAAGATGCTTCATGTAGTTGCAGCTGCTGGAAAAGCACTTCCATCTCTGCAGTACTCTCTTTCACATGATCAGGGGGTATACAGGTTAGGGTATGAGGGTATAGAAACAGTGATATCATTAGCTCAGATTTCCCCCCGCCCATTGTGTGTCCACCATCCTAACGAACTCACTCTGTCAGTCTGTAAGACAGCAGATTTCTTCAGATAATATTAATTTATTCTCTGTATTTTCCAGAATACATGGAGATATACATTTTGACATTCTGATCTGGAATCACTCCCATTGTTCCCTTAAATTGGCGAGGTTCTTAGAGTCACTTCAGGGATATGGTGCTTTATAGTCTTCATTTCCTGGAACTACAACACAATGTGTTACTAGCAACAGAAGCATAATAATACACTCCTCTTACATACTGACACCCTGCCATTATTATTTTTAAATACTTTATAACTCTTCTGGCATAACAACTTGTTTCTCATCTTTTAATTTCCCTGCCTGAATATGGAATCAGTTTTTCAAGGATTCCTGGTTTCTGTTAATTGTTGATGGCATTTAGAAATAATATTAGTGATCAAGTGCTAGTTAATTTCTTTCCTGAAAACTCAGTGGTTTAAAAGAATATTATCTTTTAATTTTTATTCAGTCAGGGATTCAGGAATGCTTGCCTGGGCCGTTCTGGCTGAGTCCACTCATGAGTTTTCTCAGTCAGGTGTCCACCTGAACTTCAATTATCTGAAGTCTCAACTGGGCATGAGGATATGCATGAATCTCTGACACAATTGACCTGTTGGCATTGGTTGTTTGTGAGAGGTCTTTATTTTTCTGCAATGTAGATTTTTACAGAATGAGTTGAGTTTCTAATGGTAAAGTTGCTGACTTTCTCCACAATGAACATGAAAACCAGAAATGTAAATGTCTTTTACAAACCAGCCTTGGGAGTAACACACTGTCCCCTGTAATATCTCCCAGTCATATACGTGAGCTCTGCTTCACTGTGATGACTAACAAAATAAGGATGGCCAAGCTCAATCATGGATGCTGATTACAACAGAATTTTTTTAAAAATTGGCAAAACGCATGCTTATTTATATTAGTACATTGCTCTAAGGCTTTTTCATGAACACCTATAGATACACATGTAATACACACATCTATACATATGTATATAGTAAATGTGTATATGCAAATATTTGAACCTATTAAATATGTTCAGCATAGAATGTATTAATTTGAAAAATCTTCTGATGTGCATAGAAGAGTTTCATAGCTTTTATGCCCATTTTTGGTGAGATGAGATCAAGTTTGTTGATTCTTCTGTTTATCTTCAGTGTGACAGTATGTAGTCAGAGTAATTTATCCAAATAATAATAAGATTTGTTCTCTTCCTTTTGAAAATCTCTGTCTTGCACGTGGATTTAAAAAAAAAGTACAATTGGATTCATTTGTCTTTCTTTGCATTAACTTCTTTCTTTTCCTCCTAATTAATTTGATTCTTAATAATATGGATAATATTAAAACTTGATTCAGGGATTGGAGCAGTGATTCAGAGGTAGAGTGCATGCATGAGGATCCAGGCTTGAACCCAGGACCACATCCATACAAACTAAGTGTCAGAAAATCAAAATCAGATGGAAAAAAAATAAAATTGATTCTCTCTCTAAAAAAATGATTTAAACAGTCAGAACTGTACAAAATATACTCAAAAATTGTCATTTCTCCCATATCTCTTCAAATCCATTCTCTCTCTACACATAAAACTTTCTGGTTATTGGCAGGCCAAACAAATAATTTCAGAAAAAAACTCCTGAAAGCTAAAAATGCCCTGACTTCTTGACCTTCAGATACCAAAGATAATATGACCTTTATTGTTTAAACCAAATAAGTTTGATATAACTTATTAGATATCAGTGGATTACTAGCACAGCTTCTAAACATCATTAACCAACAAAGGAAACCAAGAACTAATGGAAAAATAACTGATTTGGGATAGGGAATATATAAAATAAGAGAAATATCTTGATGTGACAAAGAGTAATTAAAAATAACAGTGGGGACTCATCAAAATAATAGAGCAACCATCTTGATGAAGTTCTGACTACTTAAACAGGCACAATTTAAGCATCAAAATATGTGATACTATTACTAGATTTTATTTCATGGAATAAATTAAGAATACATGAGCTATCATTGGAAATTAATAAATGCATATAGATATTCATACTTGAAAAATAATTAATTAATTAGGACAAAAATTATTCCTTTCAGTAGAATTTTAATTAATAAATATAGAACAAATAATAATGTTAATTAACTTTTTTAGCAAACATATGAAAATTGATTCTGGTAGGAATCACTAATAAAGTCTTAATCAGCTGGAGAGGTCATTTGAAAATATTTAGATATTCTCAAAAGATTACTCCTTGAATTATTTATTAATTACACAAGGGAAAGCAATAATTATGAAATGGATAAAATAAATACGATTTTAACTTACTGATCAAAATTAATATACCAAACACATTGTAGACCTGTTTTGATGCTCTGAAAAGGACACAGAATCTGTGGAGAGGTTGTGGCAGTCAAAATTACACAGGATATGTGCTAAAGAAGCAGATTCCCACAGGCTCCACTATCATAATTCCTTCCTGTGAATATGTATACATATTCACACATATATTTATATTTTATACATAGTTTTTTGCTTTATTGTTTTTCACTTATTGTATGAAATTAACCCCATGCCAGTAAATGAAGTTTTTTATTTTTATTTTTGTGCAGCTACATAATACACCTTTCTGCTGGTGCTCAGCCATATTTTGTCAATTGTATTTGGCACTGAGGTAGTTTTAAATATTTTGCAAATTAAATAATGTTGCACTCTATAAACTTGGATATGTTTGTTTTTCTTTTGCTGGAGTATATCTTTAGAATAAATTCCTAGTTGTGGATATTGTGGTATTGCTGGACCAAAGACTAAATACACACATAAATTTATTTTAGATATCAGTAGACTTCATTAATATGTGTTTGCATAGCAGGGCATGAGAGTGACTCCCACACAGATTGTTAACAGTGTGTGAGATTCTTGTTTTTACTCTTTCTTTGATAGGTGGGTAATGGTGTTTCACTTTAGATTAAACCTGAGTGTCACTTGTGATGAGAGAAATGGAGCAAATTTTCATGTATTTAGTCATTGCTGTGATTTTGTTGGAATTATTTGTTCATGTCTTTTGCTCACTAGTGTGCACTTCATTGGGGCTTCTAAAGCTTTCTATTTGTAGAATTATTTTAGTACACACATTTAACAAATATATATGCAGTCTTTGCCTTCCGTTGTAACATGCATTACAAATACTTTCTTCTCATTTTTCATTTGTATTTTAACCTTAGCACATTTCTTTTTGCTAACAGATTTTGTTAGTAATGCATACAGAAGTCTCATTCTAAAAGTACTGTTTTGGATTTGGAAATGCATAGAAAAACTTTTGTACACTTATCTTACATAGAAAATTTTATTGCCATACCTTCACTCATGTTCTCTCACGTGTTCATTTAGTATATAAACACTCACAGGCAAACACACACTCATGACACGCATGATCTGGTGGTAAATCCAGAATTTACATTTGTGAGTGGTTATATAACTTTTGGTATACCTTCCTAATTATTGAAGTTTTCCTGGACAATCTTTTGGATCAGTGCCTTTAATGACCGTTTTATGTATTTCAACCTCTCTCTGTTTTGTCAATTCTAAATTATCTTCTTTGACTATCAACTATAACCTTTCCAACAAGCAATGCTTTTTTTCTACTTCTCCCTTTAAAAAAAAACACTTATGTATTCTTCTACTATGCTCTGACCTTATTTTTATCTTTGATCTGAAATTGAAAAATTTAAGGTATTTAATTGAAACCTGAAAATTTTATAAATCCTTATTGTTTTGTCTAACAATTTTCCTATCATCTCTCAATAGGGTAAAATATAACCACTGCTAATTTCCCCAGGAAGGGGATGAGAACATAGTATTCCCTGAGTTCTTGCAATTTCACAGCAGTGTTTTAATAGCCTTGCTACTTGAAAGACACTGTGGCTGGATACTGTATCCTTCATTTGTCTATTTTTGCCTTGATTTTCAACTGCTGTTACATAGTTGCCTTTCTGTTCACCAATGCTATTGTTTTTCCTTATAGATGACTTGATTTTTTTCTGGAAGTCCTAAACATTTTTTCTTTACATTTGAATTTAAAACTTTTACCAGAATATGTGCTGGAATTGATCATTTCAGATCTATTTCACCAGATACGGATTAGGCCCTTCAGGTTCAATTTTTCTCATGTTCCTAGAAAGTGTTCTGGATTGCTGTCTAATTATTAGATTTTGTAGTGTCATTTTGTTGCCTTTTCTCCTGATCATCAAATAAATATAAGTTGGATATTTTTCCTGTGTTCATGTTTTTTTTTAAGAGAGAAGGACAGTGAGAGAAGAGAGACAGAATCAATTTTTATTGAATTTTTCACATGGCTTTCGTTGCTCTGACATTAGTTGTGTACGTGGGTGCTGGGGTTTGAACCTGTGTTCTCATGCATGTCTGGCAAGCGCTGTAACCATTGATCAACCTCTCAAGGCCCTCCTGTGCTCACTTTAAAGAACATTTTTGTGTTTTTTATTTAAAATTTCTCTCATATTCCCTTACTTGTTTTTCTACCTTTATTCAATGTCTTATTATAATTTTATTTACATTTGTTCTTTCTTCCATTCCTTATAATTTATTCTTTAATTTGAAGACAGTTTTGCCTTTCATCACTTTAATGTGTTATCTCAACAATCATTACTTCACTCATTATTTTCCTTTTCAATATGTTTCTATTTTGCTTTTTAGGTTTGTGATTTTAGATGCATAAAATTGGATTATTTTATTATAGTTTTCTCTAGTATTTGCTTGTATTTTTGTAGAAAATTTCAGTTTGTCACCTGAAATATTTTAATTTTAATTTTCTATTTCTTTTGCAACAGTCAGTATCATTTAATGAGATTGGTCTGTTTTTTTCATCTTTGGCATTTCATATTCTTGATGTGTAGTTTAAGACACCTGATCAGTGTGGGAACCTGTTGAATCCATATTGGATGATATGTTAACGAATGGAAGGAGGAGGAAGTCTTTTGTCCTGTGAGTTTTTCTAATATTTGTAAGATTTCTAGTTTTTCCCTTGAACTTTTTCCCTAGCCTTTCATGCTAATTTCTTCAAATGACAAGGGGTCTACTCTATTTCATTCCCTTACTTTCAAATCAATACTTCTTCAGGGCTGACCTCAGTTAAAGGTTCAGTTCATTCCTCTACAGCAAGTGTTGGGAATTACCAAGACTCAAATCTGTGTTCATTATATTAATATTTAGCATGTGCTTTTTTTCTTTCTGGGGATCATTTTGCCAGCATTTCTGTGGATGGAAGCCTTTCTCTCCTTTTCTTCAGGTTCCTTCATTGCTCCTTATATACTTGGGATTAGAGAGACAGAGAGCTCCACCATTACTGTACTGGAATTCATGGTTCAGTTTTCTAGTAAAGGAAAATTGAAGGTGGTGTTCTCATTCAGAAATGCTGACATTATGGATCACTTATGATTTTGTTTTGGAAGAGTATATTTGGATTTAGGTGATCCTCAGGTCAACTCAGAATTTTCCATTTAATAAGTAAAAAAATGTCTTTCTGTTAGTGTGTGTGTTTGTGTGTCATGAGAATTAAACACAAAGGTTTACTACTTGATGTCAGCTGCACACACTTATCTTTCATGCAGATATAAATATGTCTGACTAAATCTCAATTTTGTGGCTTATAAAATTTCAAAAATGACTTCCTGTTATGGAAAGTACCCCACACTTCCTTTTTCCTAACAGATTTTTGGCCCTAACTGCCGTAATTGTGCCCCAATGAAAGGAATGGCTAATCTTCTGTCCTTTCTGTTACATCAAAATTTTCTGATGAAAGCATAGACCTTATTGATCTGTGCTGTGCTGTCTCATGTTTTTTGGGTTTCTTTCTCTTCTGTCTTCCTTCTTCATTCTCTTCCTTTGTAATTTCTCTTTCTAATACTGATACATTCTCCTCAAATTCAAGACATCTTGATGCTGCAGTCCCTATTTCAAATAAATGAGGGTGGCATCTGTTAACATGATAAATTTCCCTCAAGTGCATTAAATTAGGATTAAGGAATAATATGCCCAAACCTGAGAACAGTCACTTACTGAAGACAGAAATCAATTATTCTCTTATAAATGGGGTCTCACAGTAGGTAGGCTATGTATGGATGGTGGCTCCATAATTATTTATGCCTCTTCATGATCACAAGAGCTCCTACATGTCCTCTTCTCACATCCACATTCTAGACATTGGGAATTATGATGAGATGAAAAAGGGTGTGTTCTCCATCCAATATCATTTACTGGAATCCCCACAGAGAATTTAATTTAAAAAATTAGTCCTGTGACCACAACTAGCTTCTAATGGAAATGGGGGGCTGCATCTGTATTCCCAATAGTCACTTGTAAGTGTATGGTAGAAAGGCAAGCTTCGTATAGATAATGATAAAAGAGACACAATGAAAGGAAAGAAGCAATTACTTATAACACCAATAAGAAGACCAAAAATATGCATGAAAAAGAAACAAATACAGACTAGAAGAAATTTATTTCATAATAATTACCATCCACTTATTAGGCAGAAGTGAACAGAAGTAGAAATAAATATGGTTCATCTGAGCCATGAACTTATGGTTTCTACCTTAAGATTTTAGTATTTTACTGGTCAACAATAGCTTTTATTCTTTGTTTTCATTCAATGGACCAATATTTCTTGTGTTTTTCCTGTGAATCTCACAATATGCACCATGCTGACAAAACAAAGATGAATAAAAATTCCTTTCCAACCAGTAGTTGTCAGATTCACAAGCCAAAATTTATAATGGCTTATAGATACATTTTAAGATGTTATTTTTTTCTCTAACTTTAGGAAAATCAGATATTTTATGAAACAAGATGCAGAAACTTTAAAGTATGTAGCATGACACTGCTTTACCATTAGGAGTATATTGACAGCAAAGCTTAAGATACACTACAAATTGAGGGTGACTGACTTACAAAGAGAGCTGAGATTGTCAAGTTCTAAAATCTATGAGAATGTAGGTAGATGTGGTATAATAAAAAGATGTATAAAAGCAATAAGATGAGAAAAAACTTTTATAATATTCTGAGAAATAATTAATCAAAATTTAAAAAACAGTAATGGCCATACAGATAAAAGGAAAGGTATAGATTTAAGACAAATGTAGGAGATGTTGCAAGTAAAGCTTGCTAGAGAATTGGCTATGATTGACATGGAAGATGGTAAATCAAGCAGGTAACACTAGATTTCTAAATTGGGGGACTGAATAACAATGCTGAACACTGACATGGAAATAACCAGAAGATGAAAATTTAGTGGGTAATACATAAACATAATTAGAGTTTCTTGATGTTAAAGCACTGGTATGTGCATTCTCCTGGAGATGCCCAGGATGAATTTCTTTTGGATTTGAAGAAATTAACCAAGTAGAGTAAAATACCTTTTAGGAAGACCACAAAGGAAAAGCAAAAGAAGGATGTGCAAGGTCTAGAGATGACAAGAGACAGAGTCAAGAGTGCATGTGGAATGACTGAATAGCAGGAAAAAGACAATTCATTGCTAGAATCTGGACAAAAGCCAAAATATTACTTCATCACTTTTAAAAATGCTGTATATTGTCCCCTAGGCATGTTTTATAGATGAGGAGTCTCAGAGAAAATCTAAGGTTCAGACTGATAATAATTAACCAACCCAGGAATCAAATCTTGGTTTGCTGAATTTGGCACCCAGTTCACTTTTCATTACCTTCTGTCAAGAAGATTGAGCCAGGGAACAAATGTAGTTATGTCCCTTCCAGATTTATGTTAAAGCATTTAAACAGCAGAAATTAATTGCTTAACCCACTCCCCATTAACTACCCCCATCCTATGCACAAAACACCGAACATTTCATTTTAATTACAGGTAATAAATAATTGTTTCTTACTACAAAATGGAATCCATTTATGTGTAATCTCTTACGATAATATTTCCAGTTTCTTATGACAAAGTAGTACATCAAAAGAAGTTGAGGAACTAATCTTTGAAGATTTCAGTGTTAGAAAGGTAGAGACTAATCAAAGTCAGGAAGTGGGAAATTAAAATGATAGGGTTGTTTTTTTTAAAGAAGTAAATATAGCATGCTAATGGAGTAGAGCATGTCCATATCAATTTCTTTCTATATCAATGAAGATAAGAGCTGAGAATTGTCCACATAATTTATCAAGGTTGAGGTCATTGTTAATTCTGCAAAAAAAAAAAAAATACATGGAATGCTAAATTGACTGGAGTCAGTTTAAGTTTAAGGCTGTGGAGAAAATGAGGAACTCAAGTACACACTTTTTTACAGAAGATCATCACTTACGTATATAAGGAGAGAGGATGGGAGGGATAACTACAAACGGATATAAGCTCCCAAAACAGTTTTGTTTATTACATTTTCATTTTCTATTTATCATTGGTATATTTTAATTGTACATAAGAATGTGATTCATTATGCCTTATTCATACCTGCATACAATAATTTAATCAATCTCATTCCTCTCATAACTTGGTACCTTTGCATTTCTTTTCTTCCTCTGTTCCCTTAATCCATTTACTTAATTTCATTCTTTAGGGCTGAGTAGAACTCCATTGTGTGTATATACCACATTTTCTTTGTCCATTTGTCTATTGAAAGGCAACTAGGTTGGTTCATTAATTTAGCTTATGTGACTTGCACTGCTGTAAGCAGTGGTATGCACATATCAGTATAATATGCTGACTTTATTTCTTTTGGATAAATGCCACAGAGTGGGATGGCTGGGACATATGGTGATTCTGTCCAATCATTTGAGGAATCTCCATACCACTTTCAAAAGAGGTTGTACTAATTTTCAATCTCACCAAATATTTATGAGTATTCCTTTTATCCCATATCCTCAATACCATTTATTTTTGTTTTTATGTTTTTTGTTGTTGTTGGTTCAGCATCAATTTACGTAATGAAGGGACTTGTTGGTTCTCCTCCATACATGCATACATACTGAAAGAATTGCTTTAACGGGATCCTTGTCCAGGAACTACCCACCTTCCCCCACTCCTCAATCTCATGACTTATCTGTAGTTCACCCAATTCACAAAAATCAGTGACAATATACATGTAATTTACACATTGAAATTACTAGATTTATATGCCTGCCTACATGTATTTGGGGTTCTCACAGGAGGCAAATATACTCTACAGTATTTAACGCTCTCCTATTTACCCTCCGGGTCACCCCTCCCTTTCTCCCACCTTAATATCTATAGTGATCACAGTTCATGTGTTACTTCGGATTTGGTGGATCTATTCAATAAACTTCACTAGCTTTCATCCTACCTTAGGTTTTACACCAGCTTCCAGATATGAGAGGAAACATTCAACCCCTCCAGCATCTGCTATTGTTCTCATTCTTCATTTTTGTCATTCTGATTGGGATGATGTAGGATCTCAGTGCAGTTTTTATTTCATATTTCTTATTGCTAGTGGTGTACAGCACTTTCTCATATATATTTTGGCCTTTTGGACTTCCTCTGTTGTGATGTTTCTGTTTAGTTCAATAGCCCATTTATTGATTGGAGTTATTGTGCTTTTTTGGTGGAAAGTTTTTTAGTTCCTTGTATATTCTGGATATTAGCCCCCTGTTGGAGAGGTAGCAGGCCATGATGTTTTCCCATTCTGTAGGTTCTCTCTTGATGTTCTAGAAGATTTCCTTAGCTGAACAGAAGCTTTTCAGTTTAATGATATCCCACCCATTAATTATTAGTTTTAGTTCTTGTTCTTTGAGAGTTTTGTTAAGGAAGAAGGAGCCTACACCAATATGGGGGGAGTTGCTTCTATTTTTTCTTCTAATAATTGTATAGTTGCTGGTTTCATTCCTAGTCCTTTGATCCATTTCAATTTGATTTTTGTGCAGGGTGAGAAATAAGGATCCAATTTCAGTTCTCTGTTTATGGCTGTCCAGTTTGTCCAGCACCATTTGTTGAACAGGTTCTTTCCTCCAAGTTATATTTTACTACCTTTGTCAAATATCAGATAGTTAAAGATTTGTGGGTTTGTGGGTTAGTCTCAGTGTATTCTATTCTATTCCAGTGGTCTTCCTGCCTATCTATTATATACCAAAACCATGCTGTTTTTGTTACTATAGCTTGATAGTATAATTTCAGTTCTGGTATTATGATCCCTCTAATCTCTCCATCTTTTTTTTTTCTTTTTTTGCTTATTAGTGCTTTGGATATTTTAGGTTTCTAATTGTTCCAAATGAATTTGAGAATATGAAGAATGACATTGGTAACTTATTGGCAAATGAGTTGAATCTGTACAGCTTTTTCAGCAGAATGACCACTTGAACTATATTAATTCTGCCTAACCAAGAATATGAGCTACCTTTCCATCTTCTATGGTCTTCTTCAATTTCTTTCATCAATGATCAATGACATTCATTGTAGAGGTCTTTTTTTTTTTTGTTAGATTAATACCCAAGTATCTTATTCTTTTTGAGTTTATTGTGAATGGGACAGATTTCCTGATATTTTTCTTCAGCAGAATTGCTGTTGGAGTTTAGGAAATAATTGATTTATGGTTGTTGATCTTGTATCCTACCACTTTAATGAATTCATTTATAAACTCTAAAAGTCTTTTGATGGAGTTTTTTCAATCTTCTAGGTATAGGATCATATTATCACCAAACAGAGATAGTTTAACTTCCTTTTTCCTTTTTGAACCTCTTTGATTTTCCTCTCTCGTCTGATTGCCCTGGCTAGAGTTTCAAGGACTAAATTGAATAAGAGTAGTGAGAGCAGACAGCCTTGTCTGGTTCCTGAGTTTAGTGGGAATACTTTCAGTCTTTCTACATTAAGTATAATTTTGGCTATGTGTTTGTCATACATGGCCTTGACAAAATTAAGGTGAGATCCTTTGATCCCTATCTTCTCCAGAGCATTAAGCTTACATGGGTGCTGGATTTTGACAAAGGCCTTTTCTGTACCAATTGAGATGATCATTTGGTTTTATATTTAATTGTTTAAGTGATGAACTACATGTATTGATTTGCATGTTTAAACAGCTTTGAATCCCTAGATTGAAGCCTACTTGATCATTATATATTATCTCTTTGATATATTTTTGGATGTAGTTTACTAGGATTTTGTTAAGGATTTTTTGTGTCTATGTTCATCACGGACTTTGGTCTGTAGTTTTCTTTTCTTAATGTGTCTTTTTTGGGTTTTGGTATCAGGGTTATGGTTGCCTCATAACAAGTATTTGGAATGTTTTTCATCCCTTTCAATTTCATGGAATAGCTTACTAAGTAGATGTGTAAACTTTTCTGTAAAGGTTTGGAAGAACTCAGCTGAGAATCCATCAGGTCCTGGGCTTTTCATTTTTATGAAGACTATGATTGTTGTTTCAATTTTGCTACCTGAGATTGGTTGGTTTAGATTTTCAAAGTCCTCTTGTGTTAATTTGGAAAGGTTGTATGTGGCTAGGTATTTTTCCATGTCTTCCAGATTATCAAACTTGGAAGAATATAGTTTTTCAAAATAAGTTCTGATAATTCTCTGGATTTCGGTTGAGTCAGCGATGTCTCCATTTTTGTCTTTGATTTTGTTGATTTGGTTCACTTCACTTTTACTTTCGTGAGGTTGGCTATGTGTCTGTCAATTTTATTTATTTTTTCAAAGAACCATCTCTCTGTTTTGCTGATTTCTTTGTATTTATCTTCTTTCTTTTTTTTTTTTTTTTTTTTTTTTTTTTTTTTTTTTTTTTTTTTTTTTTTTTTTTTTTTTTTTTTTTTTTTTGTTCTCAATTTCATTGATTTCAATGATCTTGGTTATTCCTTGCCTTCTGTTGGATTTGGGATTAGATTGCCCCTCTTTTTGTAGAGATATGAAATGGAGTGTAAATTTATTTATTTGGACTCTCTCCTGATTTTTGATGAAGGCACTCTGTACTATAAATTTATCTCTTAAAAAGGCTTTCATACTGTCCCAGAAGTTACAAGATGGTGTGTCTTCATTCTCATTCATTTCCAAGAATTTCTTGATTTCTATTCTCATTTCTTCCATGGTCCAGTCTTCATTTAAGAGGTCCTATTAAAACTCCATGTATTTATGTACTTTCTGTTGTTTCTCTTGTTGTTAATTGCGAGGATCATACTGTTGTGGTCTCACTGGCTACAAGATGGTATCATTTTTTAAAATTTATTTGTTTAAGATTACCTTTGTGGACTGAGATATGATCTATTTTGGAGAAGGATCCACGTGCTTCTGAGAAGAAAGTAAACTCAGCTGATTTGTGGTGGAATATTCTGTAGATGTCTGGTAGATCCATTTGATTTATAGAGTTATTTAGGTTGCAGACTTCTTTGTTTCTTTGTTTGATTTTTTTGATTATCTATCAGTGATAAAGGAGTATTAAAGTCTCCCAATATTATTGTTTTGAGATCTATGACAATTTAATGTTATGGAGTAATGTTTTGATATATTGGGAACCTAGGAGTTTGGTGCACAAATATTAATTATGGTTATTCTTCTTGATGTAGCTTTCCCTTAATTAAGATGTAATGGCCTTCTTTGTCTCTTTTGACAAATTTTTGGTGAAAAACAACTTTGTTGGATGTAAGTATCATAACATTGGTTTGCTCTTTTGGGCCCTTAAGTGTGGTAGTTTCCTGCCCCCCCCAAACTTTTACCTTCAATCTTTGGCTGTCTTTAGCTATGAGGTGTGTCTCCTATAAACAGCATATCATTGGAATTTGTTGTTTTATTCAGTCTGCTAATCTGTGTCTTTGGTTGGGACATCGAGTTCATTCACATTCAGTGTTAGAATGCATATGTGATTTTACTTCCTTAGCATTTTGACCTTTGCAGTATTTTGTGCCATTTTGAATACCTTTTAGTGAGCAATGCTTTTATTGACTTTTCTCTGTTCATGGGCTTTGGGATGTTGTTTTTAATCTTGATGACTGACATTCTAACTGGAGTAGATGAAATTATAAAGTAGTTTTGATTTGCTTTAAATTTAGTGATAAAATTGTTGAACATTTTTTCATGTGTTTGTTGGTCATTTGTTTTTCTTTTTTTGAGAGTTAGCTGGTTTATTTTCTATTATTGATCAGGTTATTTTTTTGTAAGTAGATTAGTTGACATGCTTACATGAGCAGATGACAAGCAGCAACTATCTAGCAGGCTTGGATATTTTTCAAGAGTATCTGATGAGTGAGAAACAAACAAAATTAGCTGGGATATAAAATAAGAACATTGTTGAAGCAAGGAATTTAAAGATGATAACAATGTGAAAGCATGAACATGGTGAGAGATCATGAAAGGAAAAAATATCACTATAAAATTCTGAGAGGTAAAGGTTTGGTGTCTGGACTCTGAGTTATAGTGATGAATGAAATGGAAATGGAGTCAGATTAGGATGCTTGAATTGGAGATCATGGAGGAGACTCGGTTACTAGCAATCATATGCTCTGGAGCTAGGCTTGTGGAGTGGGGAGGTGTGGTGGGAGAAGAGATTAGACAAGTGGACGAGAAGAAGTGAAGGAACTAAGAGCTGAAATGTGGAAATGTGAGCTATGACTAAGCTGACACTGTGTAACTTCAGACAAGGGCAAATTAGAGGGAGACAGTGCATCAACAGAAATCATCAAGGAAAGCTTGGGTATGACCTTGAGGTTGGCAAATGACTAAAGGAAGGAGCCCAAAGTATGGCAGAACAAATGCTATCTGTTTTTACTGAGGGACAAGATGAAACAGTGTACAAGTGGGAATGAGGTGCAGGAGGGATATACACCATCCCTCTAAACTTAGTGCTATGAGAATCATGGGAAAAGAAATAGCCAGATGGTATTTGGAGGGCTTGAGAGGAATTGAAATCCTGATAGAAGAGCCCAAATAAAACAAGAAATCAAAAGGAGCTTTCAGGAAAACGGTTGAGTACCATAAAACTCTGCTGAAAACTGCAAACCTCAGAAAAATAAGCAAGAAGTGTTTTTGAGTGGAAGGTAAATACCATTAATTAATTAATTAATTAATTAAAATGGTTTGTACACAGCTGGGTGCTGCGAATTACCTAGCAATCCTGGGCTTCTAGTGGTGACTGGCTTGAACAGGAATAAGGGAATAATGTGTATGCAAGGAAGGCTAAGAACCTTTGTGTCTTAGCCTATGAGAGTAGAGAGGGATCCCCTTCACATAATTGTATAGAAAGGCTTGGGTAGTGGCTGAAGAAGAAGGCACTCTGCAATGCCACTGGTGACAGTGGTTGATTCAAATTTGAGTTCATTTACTAGCAGACATTGTCAGGGACAATTTTTTTCAATTTTTCTTAAAATTTTTGTATTATTTCTAGTATTCCTTTACATATACAAAATATTTGTTAGTTTCCTTACTTTTTTATTTCTAAAATTTTCATGATTCTCTGACTATACTCTTTCATCTGTTGTTGAAAGCATTCATGGAGCTCTTATTCTATATTGACAGCAACATTATTTAAAACAGGAAAAAGGTAAACTAGAGAGAATATTATTTATTGTGGCATTTTACATGAAATTGATATATGACATTTCTAATTATAATGCATGCATATTGTGATTTACAGAGCTATTGAATCTTACAAAAAACTCACCAAGGAATGTAACATTAATAACCTGGATTTTACAAGATGTAGAATAGAGGCCTTAATGAAAGATGCTAATGAAGTCATAGACTTTGGGGGGGGGCTATCAACAACCCCTAGAATATATTGTCAAATTTCACCTCAGTGTTTACATGAAAGAAACCTAGAAGAAATGAACCATAACTTCCTTTTTAAACTCCCTAAAAACTGATTTCATGTACTCATTCTTTCACCCCATGTGCATTCCACTCTATACTTCAGCCATTTGGTCAATCATCTAAGCACTTGGAACTAATAACTTGTCAATCTGGGAATATTTTAAAAAGGGATAATACACATATCTTACAGTGATTTTAGGAATAAATGAAAATCATATATTTTGTATAAAAACAAGTATTACAAAATTATGTTATATGCTATTACTCATATTAAGAACACATGGCAGACTTATGGTTATATACTTATGCTCTATTTTGGACCCATGGGGAAAGCCAGCTTTACTTACTTTTGCACAAACTGTTGAAATTCTCTGGTCACAGAGTTCCCCTTTATGAAATGGGAATGACAAACAAACCTGCTTTATAACATCGTTCATTTATTCTTTCAATAAATATTTCTTGTGAGTCACCTACTGGTCTTGGTGCCAATTAACTGAATTGATATTCTACGTTGAAAAACATTTAATACCTAATAATCTGTCAATAAATTTTAGGTGTTTACTTTCCTGTTAATCTGTAGGAAGAAATTCCTTGAATGTAGGAAAGAGTCACAATATGGCTACTGAAACTCAGATTAATTATAGTTTAAACCTACATCAAATAGAATTTTAAATTCTCTGAAGCAGTGTGTTGAATGCATATTATACTCTCATGTGGCCTTCTGAAAATAGAATAGATCCAGTCTCTATAAAAATTCCAACAAAAATACACCTGCTTTGCCCAATATATTTACCTTATGACAGAAACCAACGTTGAATTACACAAAACATGTGGGACTTTCAATCCAACTTAAAAAAATATACTATTAATGCCTAAACCATGATTAATATGAAGAAGTACTTAAATATTAAAGAAAGTTAAAATCCTTTCTGACAGTGTCTGACCTTTATGCTTATCTATTCCTAAAATACATCTTGCCTATCAACTAAAGCTTTAATCACTTTCTCATTTCAGATATTGAAAGAGAGATTCCATTAAATCAAGTAAAGGTCATCTTTCTTTGAAATATAGATTATTCATCTGTACTCTTTAAAGAAGCACGGATTGGAGAGAAAACCCAATAGAGGCACCTTTTTTCCCTCTCTTCAAAGTAATAAGCAAGCAGCTAAATGGATTAAGGATGATTATATTCAGTTCTCAAGAACCAAGTTCCAAACCAGGTATGAAATGCAATTCCAGGACTCACAAGTCATGGTCCATACATTTAAAAAGAAAGGACAATTTCAGTTTCTCTGTATTTCTTTTTTAAGTAATTATGAAACATATCCAGGTTAAAGCAGCAACTGAGGCAACACAAGAGAAGTAGGATGTGGCAATTCATCTGAGTGCTATTCCCAGAGAACCAAATTGTTGTTAGAAAGAAGTCAATTCTAAAATAAATGTGCAGCATCCATATCTTTGCTCTTAATTCCTCATTTGTTTGACTAAATTGTATAGGAACTCCTTCTGGGGAATTCATCCCTTATGGAAATATAGTCTTCTAATTCATATGTGTTTCCTTTAATAAAGAATGGCTTCAATTGTTTTAAAGAATCAGAAGTATTTTCTTTTGAATTCTCCTTACTAATAGTTTTTTCATGAATATATCTTTATATTCCAAAAATAGGTGATGTAGTTACTAACCAGTAACACACAAATGCTAGAAAAATAATCTAGTCAAATATGCCTATTTAGAAAGCATTGAACAAAGCAAAGATATGTCCATTAAGAGAGTCTTCTACTCCCACTCTGTTCCAATTCTACCCTTGATCCACTTGATCATCTTCCTGAAAATTTTCGGACAAATTGTTCTCCCTCATACAGGGAAATGCACACTGTATTTTCTGCCTTCTCACATAAAAGCCCTGTAAATTATCTTCCTGGTTCTTTTTACTGCTTCATCAGACTAATTCAAATTTACTTTTCTAGAAAAAATAATTCTTCACCTTGCCTAGATTAGTAAACTATAAGGCCTTCTGGTGTTCCACCATGATAACCCTTTTCTGAATTCAAACTGGCATGGGGACATTCTCTTCCTGAATTCTCATCTAATTTTAATCATGTACCCCTCCCAATGGTGGCATCAAGATGGTCTCCTCACCAGGGGGTAAGCCTTGCAGGATAAATTCATGTTGGACTTGTCTTCCAGGATGTACATATATCAAAGATATAGAAATTAAGTCAGAAGGGAGGTTTCATGATAAGTTGGTGAAGTAAAGGTTAAAAAACGAAAAAACATAAATTACAGCAATAATTTTGAATACAATGAATGTTAGAGCCTGAGAAAATTTGTGGAAGAAAAAGTAGGGTGTCTAAACTGACGTTCAATTGCACACATTTTTATTGCTAATTATTCATGCGTAAGAAAAACATTTAAATATGTAATTTTGTTTAATATGTAAAATTTGTTCCACTCATAATATTTTTAAAAATTCTTAACTGGTATGGCCAATTGCTCAAACAAGATTAGATTTACAACACACTTCATATATCAGATTTATTTGCTTACCCTAGTGCTCAGCTAAAATAGCTATGAACTTACATATCAAAATGATTGGACTATTATCTCTCTGCAATGTTAGTTTTATTTTAGGATATAAAATCTGATCCAACTTTCAAGAAGAAGTTAGGTGGAGAGTTTTAGACGAAAGCATTGTATTGTGAAATGTGTATATAGCTAATAATATGCTAGAACAATAAAGAGGTAGAGCATTTTTCCATTTCATGGGGACCAGTAATTTTAACCACAAGAAAGAATAATTCTTGGAAAAGGACACTAAGTCATTTTTAAAGTCTAGTAGAACATGACACATTTGCTATTTTATTATTTACTAAGTTCATATGGGACTTCTTGAATAATTCCATTGTCATTACAATGTGAAATAAGGATATTTTTTTCTCTAATTGGTACAGTTGTGCTCTAAAATTGCACATAGATAACTAGAATTGTGTTAAAAAATGATAACAAATGACAATCATTATTTTTAAAACGTTCAGTACAGGGTATAGTATGTTTTCAGAGAATAACTGAACAGCTTTCTCTTTTGTTATTATAACTAAAAATGGAAGAAGCTCCTAGCAATCTTTAAGATTTTTATAAAGATTTAATATTGTAAATGTAAATGTTTAATTGTATGCATATTTTTTCTGACCATACGTCCCCAATATTTCAGCAACCACAATGCATAAGCAATACATAAATAGTTAGCAAATAGACACATTTATAGGGATAAAAATATTGAACATGCTGTGGGGCTAAAGAAATTTTCACTGTTTAAAATTTCCCAATGATTAGATTTTACTCTTAATCAATTTCAGAAAGTAAAAGAAAAAGCATTTTATAAAGTAAGTGGGAATATATATTCATTTTTTACAGTGTTCCCATCACCCTCATTTCATATGTAGAAAAGCAATATATTAACAGAAGTTAATTCACCATGCAGGAAATAGAATTCATAGCTGATAAAATGAAGTTGGGATAATATTCAAGTTTTATGATTATATCACTGACCTTGAAAATAAGAGTAAGTTATTGTGGGTTGGCTGAGAAAGAATAAATGATTCTTACTATTTTGTTTACTCATACCACTGACAAGATATCAGAATTGCTTCCCAGTACATCATAATTGCTGCCCCACTTAAAACTTTCTCTTCACTCTTTATACCTGTCTGAGTTGAATGACATGACAAATTTCTAGGATTCTAATAGATTGCATGGGTTATAAATGCAAGAACATTTTTCTTTAACTTCTTAACTTGCTAATAGGTTGCAAAGTGTAGCAAATAAGAAAATACTTGTTTTGTTTTATATATGTTATATGTATGTAATATATATAATATCTATATGTAAAAATATATATTATATATATATAACATATATATTATACATGCTATTTTTTTAGAAAGAAGAGAAGGGAGAGAATTAATTTTATTTATATTTTTATCTGGCCTTTGTTTCTCTGACACTTAGTTGTGTATGTTGTGCTGGGGTTTGACCCTGGTTGTTCGTGTATGCCAGGCAAGTGCTCCAACCACTAAGCCATGGTTCCAGCCCATATTTTATATGCTTAACTAACTCTATGATTACATAGCACTAGAAATGACTTCAGATGACTGTTTCAGGCCCTATACCTATAGAAAGGCAAATTCCACACAGTGTTATCCTCTAATAAAGAAGGAAAATCCCAATTACAGGTGGAACATAGAAAAATGACTTCAAAAATATAAAATGGAGAGTGCTAATATATTGGAAGTACGTATTAAAGATATGCCTGATCATTTAGTCATATATCAGGCTGATGCAATCATTCAAATAGTTGAACACCCAACTCTCTTTTCTAAATTATCTTGCTACTTCAGGTGGAAATTATCTTAAGTTATGGAGACAATTGACTTAATCTGACATATCACTTGTATGACCCCATTGATTTCAAAGCTTACATAGCTGTTTCTCAAGATCTATTAATTTTATGACCATGGCACAATAGAGAAATATAAACGTTAAACTCAATGTAAGCCACAAGGTCAGCAAATATTTCAGACTAATCGTTAAAATATATTTACCTAA
The DNA here is from genome assembly GCA_004027875.1 of Aplodontia rufa. Lineage (NCBI taxonomy): Eukaryota > Metazoa > Chordata > Mammalia > Rodentia > Aplodontiidae > Aplodontia > Aplodontia rufa. The sequence goes on from PVKS010007320.1 coordinate 24,623, forward strand.
TTTTATCCTTGATCCATCTAAATTAAGTTCTTGTTATTTATCACTTGCCTGGTATTTCTAAAATCTTTGTATTATACATAATCACCATTGAAATTGCTGGATATTTTATAGGTTTTTAGGCTCCACACATGGAGATTCTTATTTAGTGGATTTGATAGGATACCTAGCAATTAGCTTGCTAAATGTGCACTTTATATTTCTGGCCAAGGTAGACCACACATTAATGAACATTGATAATTAGAGTCTGAACCAATCCTAGACCTTGAATAAGTACTAAAATATTTATCTAATGAAATTGAAACATGCCTAAATGAATAATCTAAATATCTGGATTTTACTGGGCCTCTTGCCTTTCCTTCTTTCATCACTTAAATCATTCTGTATAATAAAGCATATCCCAGATTCTGTAATTCCTTTGCTTAAAATTTTCATTATTTTTTTATGGAATGGAGAAGCCCAAGATTTTTGGTGTTTCACATTCTGGATGCAGTGAAGATTCCACTTTTATTTCTCACAATTGCACAGAATATTCTTTGCACACAAATCTGGGCAATTTCTGCACCATATACTCCAAAGTACTTTTCTAGTATGCCATCACCTCTGACTGCAATCTCTCCTATTTCTCTCTTTTTAAAATTCATCCAATTCCCAGAAGCTCAATCCAAAGACCATTTCTAGAAGATGTGACCCCTGTCATTATAGTTCCCAATATTAAGAAATTACCTAATTTTATCTAACACTGAAGAATTTTACCCAATAATAGTACCATTCATTAGCCGTAGAGTTGTTCTAATGTGGTAGCCACTATCCACATGTGGCTAATTAATTTGAAATTATTTACAATTAACAACATTAAAACATTCTTTATTAATTACACTAGCTACAATTCAATTGAACTGCAGAGATATAAAATATTTCCATCATTGCATAAAATTCTGTTTGACTGGATTGTACTAGAGGATTAAGATTATATCTTTTGAGTTTTTTTGTTCATAAAGATTTTATTGCAGTTCTTTCATTAAAGCATAGTAATTAAGTGTTTGTTATTATTGAGAAGTGTTGGTCCTTGTACCCCCAAACTCCTAAAGGGCATTCTATATAGAATTACAAAAATGAATTACTTCCAACACACAATTATTGTCTAGTATAGATATCATATTTTAGCATAAATCAAAATCAGATGGAAGTCTTGAAAATCACATTGCGTGGTTCTGCTCTTGGAATTTCTGATCACCAAATTAGGACTGTAAATTTGTGGGCTTTCTCAGAAGTTCCTGGGTGATTCTGATGTGGCAAGTGTTGAGAAGACATTTTGAGAATCACAGAATTAGTGTAATTTTATGTATTAGTCATAATTTTAACTTCGGTATTTGTAGCTGTCAATTATCATCTACACAGTGTATGTAACTAGATATAAGATAATTCAATTCAACATGTATTTAATGAGTGTTTACCAGGTTTCAAATCTGTATTAGAGGTATCTATATTAGTATTATATTGTCTAACTTTGTAGAAATTGGATTCTAGCTGGAGTGATAAAGTCAAAGATACATAAAAGTATAGCAATACCAATAGAGTCTTACCAACTACAGTGCTGACACAGTTTATTCAAATTATTGTTTGATCTATAGAATCACCATATCACCTATTATGGACCTAGAGTATTTCCATGTAATAGATAAGGGTGTCTAGACTTGGGGAGTTCATGTCTTTCTTAAACAACATCATTGGACTTATACATTTCACGTGTTTCTTAGGGCAAATTTAGAGCAAAACTAACACCACATTTTTTTCTTTCAAATACATCTTGAAAAACCAAACTCCATTCTATCAAAAGAATTATGATAGCATGAATTAAAACTTTACTATTACTTTAAATTTTTCTAAATATGAAATGATACCTTTTTAAAAAGTATGGCAATAATAAAAATCAATGGCTTGGATAAAATGATAGAGCTATTGGAAGGTCAGGAAATTCATAAATGTCCCTTTAGAGGTAAGTATTGAGTATCCAAGCAATGTCACTTAAGAAATATAGATGGATGCTAGCTCCTTGTATTATTTCTCTTCTCCAGGCAATCATACATTGAAGACAACATGCACAAATGCTTTAAGAATCTGGAGAAAGTAACAAGCCATTTAAATAGAGTATATGATACCCTACTTTTCTCCCCAAGACAGTTATAATTAAATTAATCTTTCTGCCAAAACAAATGTACCAAAATGGGTCAAAAATCTTCATAAACCTTGAACAATCTGACAATAGATTAACAAATTGACTAATGCCTCTGTAGTGGTAGTAACATCTGGGACTAAAGGAGGGAAGATGAGATGAGAGTAGCATAACATGTTGTTCCTTAATTGCTCTGTGGACTTTTTCTATAGTGGATCATCCTCCCAATCCAATTTAAGTAAATCATCAAGCATATGGTTTGTACTAAATTTAGAGCATCTGTGGTACTCACTGCTACACATATTTGCAACACAGGTGTCTGAGTTTGAACTTGTCATATGGACAGATGGGACTTTTCTTTGCCTTTTTTATTGCTAGTGGAGTAAAGTAGCTAACCCTAGCTACTGTCTTGTTCATGTCACTGCCTATGTTACAAAGTTAGAATACTTGGATTCTATTCATATTCCATTTGAGTGATATTTTAAATAGAAGGGTTGATTTTTCAGGATATGAGATAAAATTTTATAAAATAATCCTCTCATAGAGATATTTACATTACTCATTAATATAAATTATAAATATAGAGTATTTACTATGAAGCAGATTATTGTGACAAAGATTAAAGGTATTTTTTAAGATTTTATCGTATTAACATTTCTATAATATATATGAAATTTTAAATCTCATTTTATAGAAAAAGTATTAAAGTACAAGAAATTTATCATTGATAACTCAAATTAAGACCTTGAACTGAGACTTAAGTCCATGCTTCTGGACTTCAGCGGCCATTCTTTTAGAAATTACACTCTACTGCATTTTTCATTGGAAAAATTACTTAAAATAGTCGTCATTTTTCCTAATTCTTTTTATATTCTTTATCGATGTCCTGATCGACTCCAGATTAAGAATCATTTTTTTGCTGATGAACATTTATACTGTCCAACTTGTTATTTTCCTTCATGGTGGTGGTCATGATATGCAAGAGTTAGTGAAGTTTAAAAGCGGCAGGTGAAACTTTTTTACTAGGGAGCATACTCTGAACTCTGAAAATATTTCAAAACCATAATCAATTTGAGCTGCTGTAACAAAATTACTATAGATGGAGCAGCATAAACAAAATAAACTTATTTCTCTTAATTCTGGAGGGAGAGAACCCCCAAATGAAGGTTGTTGGTCAATTTTGATCCTCAAGTGGGCCAGATACATTATGTATACGTGGTGTATTATTTTGCATTCTGAGATGGCCAGATACATTATGAATACATGCTGTATTCTTTTTTGTTCTTATGAGAGAGGAGAATATAGAGAACAAATGTTATTTTCTCTCCTTACAAGCATACTAATCCAATAATTGGAATTCTATCAACATGACCTCATCTAATTCTAATTTTCCCCCATGGCCCCATCTTCTAAAACTGTCCCACTAGGGGCCAGGTTTTTAACAAAAGAATCTTGTGAAGTGCAGAAACTTACTTTCAGTTCAGGAAACTCACAAATATGAAAATTTGATAAGATGAACGAAAAGTGACAAAGTGTATATAACATAAAAAAAAAATAAATGCTTCTTTTGTAGGCATCCTTAGCAGAAGAGAGTTGTTTTGGAAGAATGCAGAGCCCCAGGGCCTGAAATCATGGTACGCTCAGTGATGTTTTCAGCATTGATTCCATTGTTTGCAATAATAAATTTATTTTGTATGGTTACTTCAATAAGGGACATATAAAAATCAAAAGTTGGCATATATCACTAGTAAATTCAAGGTCTTAACTCTGTGACCTGGCTACAAAAGCAATTAGAAAGGACAGAAATATTCTGGACAAAAGTTAAGCTTAGCCTCTTAAAGATGAATATTCTGCACACATAAAAGGGAAAATTTGAGGCTCTCCTGTGCACCCATGCAAGTTGATCCCAACTGATCCTAACATTGAGCCTTTGTTTTCCAATAAGACTTTGTATGACTTCCTGCTTCTGCTATCAGGGCATTGAAGAAGACCAGAACACTATGGCCCTCAACCCACGAAATTATCTCTTAATCTATTTAGGCTGGATTTTATGATGATGGATACTGTATGTAGCATTTCTATAGAAATAGTGCTATGAAATTATGACTTGTGCTGGGCGTGGTGGCACATGGCTATAATCACAGCTACCCAGGAGGCTGATTCAGGAGGATGGCAAATTCATACCCAGTCTCAGCAATTTACCAAAGTCCTAAATAATTTAGTCAAAGAGTCCTCTATTTATTTTCTATTAAAAAAAAAAAACTTTAAGGCTTTTTGCTCATGTGAGATATGGGTTGAAGCAATATGCTTTGCATATAGTTTTTCAAATCCAAGGAAGCATTGTGCCTCTGTCCTAGTGATAAAGAGGGGGAAAAAATCTATGACAAATTTCCCATCTCACTTTAGTTTATAATGTACCAAGATCATTGAGCTCTTCCTAACTTCCTAAAGATCCTGACATGATCAGGAGATTTATCTTTCCCCCTTTGCTGTGTGTTTTGTTTGTTTTATGAAAACATCTTTTGTCCCTTTAAAAAAATTCCAAAGTACATGGTTCATGAAAACATCTATATTGTCACTGCTAGGAACAGACTGCCATATACAGGGTGGAAAAGCGCACACTTTATGGTTCTACAGGAACATGCAATGTTCAGACTTCTAAGATGCTTTGTAGGTTGACTGCTATAGATTTTTTTCTTTCTCTAATCTAAATGAAAATCAGAGATGCATACATGGCTAGAGATATTCTAGGAAATGTGCCTATGCCTTTTGTGATAGAGGCTGGGAAAGAAAGATAGTGTGCTTTCTGCTTCTTTGGAAAGACAAGCAATCTCTTTTCATAAGGCAGGAATCTTTCATCATAGGGATGGGTTAAAATGTGAGGCCAAATCTCAAGGTTAGACACTTAAGACTACCATATCATTTCATAGTGCTCAGTATCAGCTAAATCAAAAACTCAGCGGAGAGCACCAATGTATTGTTTTTTCTATCCTACCTCCTTGTATGTCAATCCATAAGCAACTAATATTGGTTTTACCTAGAAATCAATCTCTTTATTTTCATTGCTTCCATAAAACCCTAGCCACTAACAATTCTTGCCTATATTATGGTAATTACCTTTTTAAAAAATCTCGTTGTTCCCACTCTTTTTTTTTTTGTTAGAATGCTGACTCCAAATGAATTTAGACTCATTTAAAAATAAATAAATGAAACTCAGACCACATCACATATCTGCTTTAGAAATAAAACCCAAACCAATTACTTTTCTATTCTTTCTATAAGAATTCTGGTATTCTTTCTATAATACCAGAATATGGAAAATATTTTGTGTTTTCAGTCCTGACTACATCCCCAAATTCTTTCAATATCAATGTTCTTTCCTTGAAAGAAGAATCCAATCAAAGGAGATAACCTGCAAGTTCTGAGCTTCAATATTAAGACCTAGAAATTTCAGATTGTGAAATTAGGAGACCCTGAATTGCCATATAATACCTTTGATTTTCTTCCCATAGAAACCTTGATAGGATGTCATGTGTGGAGATTTGGTTTGAGTAGGGAAGACTATAAAATTACATGGAAATATGAAAAATCCCGGTGACTCTTTTGGCCAAGCCCATCTCACTCTAACCTATCTCCACCAAGGCAATGGATTTCTGAGTGAGTCAACAGAATTTCTTCAGCTCAGGGAGCTCTCAGGTATGTCACCCCAAATGTTGTCCAATGCCTTGGAACTGGCCAGCAGAGCCCAGTCAACCAACAGAATCATAAGAGATGATAAAATCATTGTTTTAATCCACTAGGTTTTAGACTGTTGTTTAAGGGGAAGAAAACGATTATATAATAATGATTTATATTAGCATTAATCACTAGAGTAATTTATATTCACTTATTTGTCTGTTTCTTTTTAATAACATTTCTCTCTCTTGACTTCATTCATTGCTGTATTAGTGACTAAAAATATGTCCGACATGGAATATTCAATTTATGTTTCATATAAGAATAAATTCATCCATGTAATGCAGCAGTCTCCAAAATGATAGTTCAACTTATTACTTTTCAACCTTATGATGATAAAGATCAATATGTACTAAATAGAAATTATTGTTCAGATTTTAAATTTTATCTTTTCCTGGGCTAGAGATATTTGGTAAGATGCTTTCTTGAAATCCTGGTTAATTGCAGCAAGTCCCAGTTCTCAGTTACACAATTAAGAAGGTTAGAAAAGATTCTGTGTAATGTACTGTATTGCTAAGCTTTAATGTTTCATAGGTTAAGTGTATGAAATGCATTACAATTTAGGATGTTTTCAATCAATGCCAGGTTACTAGGATGTATCTCCATCACAAACTGAGGATAATCTATATTTAGAATTTAGAAAATAATGTAAATTTTAATTAATCATGAATTATGTTTGATCTCTCATCCATTCACTATATGCATAGTCTGCTTTAGATGTACAGGAATAGGTACATTTATTGTTCAGCTTTCTGTAAGCTATTTTTCCTTCTCAAAATGGGCTTATCTGAATATTTTGCCTACAGAAATATCTTGGTTTCAAAGCAAAGGTAAGAAGTTTCCTCTGTTCTGAGAGCTTTTCTAAGCACATCAAAAGCTGTTGGAAATCTCTACTCTTTGCCCTACAGTGCTGTTTCAAATTTCCATCATAGCATTTAATAACTTGAAATTTAATATCTCATTGTTACATCTGTCCATTATTATCACATTTAATGACACTAACAAATCATAACAAATTTGAAAGCTTAAAGTAAGTCATTCTCATTTACAAATATTAAATTACCTGAACTGGAATTATTTGATTACCAAGGTGGAATTGGCTACAAACTGTAGTTTGGGTCCAGATGAATCAAAAAACTGTGTAGCTCTCACTAGTACAGAGATAAGGACACTTCAAGCCTCTGATTTGTCACAGGCACTAACATCACATTGAACAAAACACATCACATGGCCAAACATAAAGTCAAAGAAAAAATCCATATGACTAAGCATATTGATAAGAGGGAGGGTGAAGAATGGAAGCCACTAATGTAATCTACCACACATGCCTTTCATATTAAACTCCACATTCCTTTTGGGGAGATTTTTGTTTTATGTGCATGCAAGAAAAAAAATGGCTCATATGGAAGAACTCAGTAAGCATTGATTTATGAAATGGATGCATCAATAAAATGTACTTTCAATGACTATGCTAAACATTGCAATGATTTACATTTCTAGTATGCCTCTACAAATTCCTCCAAGCATTGTGCCCAGATCCAAAATTAAAATCAGCTTCTTCATTTATGTGAATTAGATGTAAAAATTTTTTCAAACATGAGTTGACCAGAAACTGATCAGACAAAAGAAATATTGGCACAGAAGGCTGATTTAATATAGTTACTTCTATAAAATTGCTCTGACTAGTTCTGGCACATTCCTGCTACTCTGTAGAGGAAGCAGACTTCATTATTCCATATTTCCCTTTTGCTGTCTCTCTGTCTTTGGATTCCTTGCAAAGTTAAACAATGAAGGGCAAAAGAGATATCATTTTTATCTAGTGAAGTGCAAATAACAGATGTTTGAGATTATAGGTTAAAATTCATAAATGAAAATAGAATAAACTATTAGGAAAAAGATGAAAGACCAAACAAAGGAGAGTTTTAAGGATCCACTGAAATTCGTGTTTTTTTGTTGTACCATGATTGAACCTAGGGGTGTTTAACCACAGAGCCACAAAACTTTTTATTTTCATTTTGAGACAGGGTCTCACTAAATTGATTAGGGCCTTGCTAAATTGCTGAGGCTGGCTTTGAACTTTCAATCCTCCTGCCTCTGTCTTCCAAATCATCCTCCTGGGTCTACAGGCATGTGGCACCATGCCCAGCATGAAATTTATATTTTAAATAATGTCTCATGTTGTATTATGCTAGAACTTAGGACTTAGAGGAATTCCTCATTTATTCCAAGCCTCTGCCATGAACTTTGTGATATTATAATAATCATAGATTACACATTTAACATCAGACCATCAACAACTTGAACAAAATGGGTAATTCTCACTTATTTTTGAGTATGCAGTGCCCTTTGGTATTGGTTAATACAAAATGTATTTAATCTTAGAAGGACATTAAATTGATTACAAAATGAAAAACCAAAGTAAAAGTGGCAAATCCAACAATGTAGAACACACAAATATTGGAAACACCCTAAATAGAAATAATTTGAAGGTAAGGTAAATCAGGAAATGGGAAAAATTATATTTAATTATATATTCAGTAAAATAATATGAAATGTTTGGCTCTTAAAAGGAGATAACATATAACAAAAAGAATGACAGTTTTGAGCTGCTTCTCCTTTAAAAATAAAACATTTTTTCTTAGAATAATGAGCTGGAGATTTATTTGATTTTCTGATTTTATTTTTAGATGCTGTCTTGCTAAAGCCAATTATCATCTAGAACAGTTTAAACACCAAACACATTCCAATCTAATCAGAGTGAGATACACACTGAACTCCAAAATAATAAACACAAATTCAAGATGAATTGAGATGAACAAGCACAGACCACTTTGAAAAAGACCTTGCAGTATAATAACCTATTAAACCCCTGCTTACATTTCACTGAAGCAATTAATAAAGTCAACAGAGGATTGAGAGAGATCTTTACAACAGCAGAATGTAAATCAAATCCTGTCATTATATGTAATTCCATAATATTCCTACATAAGAACCATCTTTGTATATGCATGGTATCTTAAAAAACTTAGAATAGTAATTCTCTTTGTTTAAAGAATACTGTTATAAATGCTTTAATTTAATTAATGTTGCATAACCACAACTATTCTCTCTATATTAATAGATATGAATATATATAATTATTCTCTATATCTTCATATATTTCATATGAAACTCATCAGAAGGAAGAGTAATCTTTTAGATTGTACATGAATTCCTACCTTGTTCCTGAATTTTATTGTTGAAGTCACACTAGTAACATATTTTAATTCTTTATTGTTAATTATCAATTGAAGGATAGAAACAGATATGAAAAATATACACAATAAATGAAAGTTACATGAGCCACCTGAAAATGGTGTTACAGGCAGCCAGGTACTTTCAGGGAATTGTTAGGAAGGAGTACAAGAGACTGTAAATCTTGCGCTAGAAGTTTGCCCGTATCGAACTCAACAAGAAAGTAGTCAGAAAGCCAATTGTTGAAATCAAGAGTACTTTAAGCGGACCATACAACTGAAAGAAATTGTAAATGCACACTTTGGCAGAGACCTGAGTCTTTTTGTGCCATCACTATATCTAAGGGTCCAAAGCCCTTCCTTCCTGACCTTTTCATCCTCCAACATCAACATCATCTCTTTTACCACAGTACACCTTACTTCCCATTATCAGTCTTCTTTTGGTATTTCTCATAACCACCTTTCTACTGTCTGTGCCACCACTGTGTTTTTGGATTTTGGCCGGGAGATGAAGAAGAAATCTTTGCCTACAAGACTACTTAATATTAACAAAAAAAAAACCTGTGTTTCAGCTGAAGTGCATTATTGGTCGCTTTGTTTTTATATAAGTTTAGTCTTGTAACTAGGGATATTATTTATGTGAAATTATTCAGGGAGAATTTCTAAAGCCTAGATTCCATGCAATGACTCACAATCTTATTAATTTTCATATAGACCAGAAATTAGATCCCGATGTAGCATTAAAAGAAAATTTGAAAGTAATACCCTCCACCACAGACACATAATGCGTAAACTGCATCTCTATCTTTCTTGGTTTATAAGCTAGTTGTTATAAGCACAAAATTAGCTCTCAAACAGAATGAACTGAATATATTTTTATGTCTCTTTGCAAAGTTCATCTAAACACTGGCTGGAAGAATATTTTCATGGTAAGGACACTAAATCCATATTCTGTGTACAAAGATCATAAACTGTATACTGAGAATTTGGAAGAGCCATAGAGAGGAAGAGACAGGACAAAGAGCAAAGCTTAATAAAGCTGTTAAAGCTGCTAAGGTTGGCACATTGTTTCTGTTTCTTTTCTTTTTTTTTTTTTCAATCTCACTTTTCTATTCCAAATTATAACAATTAGTTTAAAGTAGAATTGACTTCCTTCCTTCTTTCCTCTCATTGAGACTAGCTCTTTCAGGGATCAGAAGTGCCTATAACAGAGAAATATTGAAGGGGATCCATTCAACATTAGATGATGTGTGACTCATCGTGTAAGGAGCCAAACATCCATAAATAGCACAGAAAGACTATTTACATACAACAGCTTACATACCCAGGTGTTTGTGCCATTTAAAGGTGAAGATGGTTCTGATCCCATATGTTTGCAGAATAACACACACTTAATGCTTATTTATTGATGAAGCAGAAAAGGAAAATTTATGGACTTATATTATAAAATAATGTTAGTCATTTAACAAAGTATGTAAAAATAGTCATTACAGATAATCACAGATTGCAGTTATTTTTAAAGGGTTAATTATTTTTAATAGTCCTACACTATATTTTACTCTTTTTTTTTTTAAAGAGAGAAGGACAGTGAGAGAGAGATACAGAGAGAACCAATTTTTATTGAGTTTTTCATGTGGTTTCGCAGCTCTGCTACTCAGCTGTGTATGTGGGTGCTGGTGTTGGAACCCGTGTACTTGCGCATGCTGGGCAAGTGACATAGGCACTGAGCCACCATTCCAGCCCCCTATGTTTTACTCTTGCATAAGAAAAATAAAATGACAAATTATTTAGGATTATAGTTAATAGGCTTAAAATTAATTATTAATTAATTATCCATTCATTGCTGTAATGGTTAATCTGAACTCTGGAGTATATTAAGATGTTGGCTTCATTAGTTTAACGTAACTTTAAGATTAAGAGGCGGCTAAGATTGAATCTTCTGGGTGTGTCAATGGGGGTTTTTGCAAGAATGATTGGCATGTGGGATAGTGAACAGAAGTGAGACCCATCCAGAGTGTGGGCAGCACCATCCAATAGGTTGGAGGCTTGGATGGAATAAAATCTGGAAGAACAAAAAAGCAGCAGCAGATTCAAGTCCAATTCTTTTTGTACAGTTCTTGATTGTCTCTGTGACCCTCTGAGGACATCAGACTCCAGCTCCTCCGCTTCCAAACAGGTCTCTGTAGAGAGTTTCCAGGCCTTCCCTCTGGGATAATATTCTTGATCCTTTGGCTCTGAGGCTTCACATTCTGGACTGTGGAGCTACTGATTCTTCCAACTCCCCAGCCTGCACCAGGGGGTTGCAAAAAACCAACCCAATATTTATATCATGTTGCTTCTGTTCCATTAGAGAACCCTGACTAATATAATTGCTATCCTTTTAGTTTTCTAAAAAGAAAATAAATAAAATTAAAATGTTGATTTTATTGATATTATATAATGGAAATTATTTTAATTTTAAGTGCTTGGATTTATTTTCATATATTTTAAACTCTAATTTTGTACTTATTAAAAATAATTGATGTTTTTGCTAGGGTACAAGGAAATGGGGAAACAATCAAGTAATCACAATTTGAAAATCAAGTTCCCCTCAGACATTTCTTAATAAAATCTACAACCTCCATCTCAACTTGCTAAAATATGCATGCCTCCACTGTAACATTAACTAGATTATCATTTTCTTAGGATACAAACTCATCCCAGAGTGCTTAGAATGAAGAACACAGGACAGATGGAGGGCATATTCTAAATCCCCTTCCCTGTGCTGGCACAATCATGGGGCTCCACCTGATTTCATTAAATACAGCACATTTACTTTTGCAAAATGAAAAGAACTGAAAAGTATTTGGAGAAAAAAGACAAATGTTACATATGTTTTAAAAAGTGCATTTTATTTTTTTTTATTTTTTATTTTGAGATAGGGACTTACTACTTTGTTTAGTGCCTCCTTTAGTGTCTCACCAAATGGCTGAGTCTGACTTTGAACTGAGAATCCTCCCACCTCAACCTTCCAAACTGCTGGGACCACAGGAGAATGCCACTGCATTCAGCTCAAATGTTAAACTTTTAAAAACAACATTTTGAAATAAATCTTTCAAAAAAATGTAAATGTCCCCTCAAAACAAACAAAAACAACAAATGCTGCCCAAAATTTGGAATGAGATGTATGTGAAATTTCAATAATGCAATTCACCACTTTGTTCTCATTTTAAAACATTATTTATTTAACATGCTCTTAAAATCACAGCCTGAAATTACAAACTATTAATTAATCCATTTCTTTTTATTTGAAGAAACAGGATAACAGGCAGAGTTTGGAGGGCAAAGAGGATAAAATACAATACTAATTGTAGAGCCCTAGAAGAACTAAGTATATAGGAAATCATCTCAACTCACCCAAAGTTCATATCATCTCTTATTATTTCAATATGTGACTATTTAAGAGACCAAGTGTATTGCCTTATCATACAGGCTTAAAAAATAATTCTTTTTCAACACAAAGAGTAATTAAAATATAAAATTTGGATGTTTCTTTTTCATACTCTAAATCAATTCCCTCATTTTTTCTTTTTGGAAGTATACAAATATCAAAAATACATGTATTAGATCTTACATTATGATAGAAGACCTAAAAATCATCTCATAAGAGAGATTTTAGTAATTAACTCTGAAAGGTTATGTTAATAATTTATTAATATCAAATTTTAGCTCATTCTTTATGCAATAAAACAAAAATTAGGATAAAAAAGAAGGCTAAATATAGCGAAAAAGGGAGTTGATAAAATATACAGAGAGATTTTATGGAAGCAAAATCAATATTGTTCCAGAAATTGATGATGGTTTTATAAGACTTTATGAATATGTTTTAAAAATGCAATATTAGCAAAAATAAAAAGAATGTATAGATAAATTAGCAGATATATCCAAGAAATTGAAAATGCAAATAGCAAAGCAAGAAAGACTTATCAGTAGAAAAGTTAATGCATATCTAGAACTGAGAGACCAAAGGCAGGTTCTACTAGGAAAAGTGAGAGGAAGGTAAGGCCAAACAAAAAGGCAACTGAAAACAGGTGTTGAAAATAGATGGCAAAAAAGATGCCATAAGGCAATTCATTCAGAAGAAAGAAAAAGTAGAGTGAAAATAAAAAGTAATACTAGTTGAAATTATTGTAGACAGTGTTACACACTTTTATACGTAAAAGAATATTATCAACTGTCAAGAAAGTAAAGGTGATCTTTGATTCTGGAAAACAAATAGATATACTGAAGAAATAATAGTAAGTCCAATAAACAGAAAATAATTATTTATAATTAATTTTTTAAGGAAGAGAAAGAGTTAATTTTATTTTTTCATCTGGTTATGGTTTTTCCTCCATTTGTTATGTATGTGATACTGGAGATCAAGCCCAGGTTCTCACACATGCCAGGCAAATATACTACTGCTACGCTCCTTATAATTAACTTTTTTTAAGACAAGAAAAAGAGAGAGAGGTAATAAATTTTATTTATTTTCCCATCTTTTTTTATTTCTGACATTTATTTGTATATATGGTGCTGGGTTTTAATTCTAGGTCCTTGCACATGTCAGGTAAGTGCTGTAACTGCAGAAGAACTGCTCCAGCCCCTTATAATTATTATTTTTTATTTTTTAAGGAGAGAAAGAGGGAGGCAGGGGGAGAGAGATAGGGAGAGGAATATATATATATATATATATATATATATATATATATATATATTTTTTTTTTTTTTTTTTTTTTTTTTAATTTTTGTTTCTCCAACATTTAGTTGTGTATGAAGAACTGGGGCTTGGATCCAGGTACTTGAGCATGCCAGGCAAGCACTCCAACTGCTGAGTCACTGCTCAGGCATCTATAATTAACTTTTAACAGCAATTTTTAAAACACAGAAGAAAGAAGACATTTCATATATTTAACAAAGTTTTTAATGTATAATAATGAAAGATGTGGTCTTTATAGTTTTACAATGTGACTGCTCTTTTGTGGTAAAAATTTTATTCTTGTCAATTGTAGTATAGAAATTTCCATACTGCATATTATTTGAAAATAGTCTGGAACTATGTAATAAAATTTGTAGTATGTGCATCCTATGACCCAAGAGTTCCACCTGGGAGAAGCTATGGTCTCTATACATCATGGCCTATAAATTAAGAATGCTCAGATTAGCATTGTCCACTGTACCCCAAATATAAAACTGCAAAATATCCACGAAAAATAACTCAGATATATAAAATGAAGGTGTTAAAAAGGAATATTATACAATAACAAAAATTAATAAGTGAGAAACTTAGCTAACACTATGGACAAATCTTATAATGCAGATACTGGGTAAAAAAGGCCAGGCATAAAACCTACTTTCAGTATGGCTATAGTAATGTAAATGCAAAGATGGAAAATTTAAAGCATAGGAGACATGTGTTCATAAATGGAAGAGATAGAAAAATGAGTATCTCAAACCTAGGGAAGTAGGAAATACCCATAAAGAGGTTTGTCTTCAGAGATGAGTACATGGGGGTGAGATTTTGGTAGTGTTCTTTCTTGGCCTGAGTGATAATCTTATGGCTATCTCCACTGTAATTGCAAATGCCATACACATATTTTCTTGTATGTATATTATTTCTTGTGACAAAAATGTAATAGAAATATATGATGTCTTTATTGAAGATTTTATAAAAATAAGGGTTGATAAATGACAATTACACATCCTAGTAATTCACACTTAATGTCTTTAGGAAACTAATTTTAACGTACTACTTTCTTTTGCAAATTTGCCTTTCAATTCTTCTGAAAATGTATGACATATATGCAATTATTATATATCCAAATTACTTTTTTTAACTATTAATAATATATTTAACAAAAATGTTGCTGTCAACATAAAATTTGAGATATCATTTGGAAGCAAAATACCTTCCACATTACCTAAATCCTCTATTTTTATTGTCATGAGCTGCAGATTTTTGCTACTATGCCTCATTGTAAATCTCTGTCTTCTGATACATTTAAATAGCTTCTCAATATCATACCTACTATTGTGGGCACAAATTCTACTATGAGACTTTTGAATCATTCATCTATCTTAGTGTGTTAGTGTTTATATGTCCAGAGTATTAAATTATTCTTAATATCATATATGGCCTTTATGAAAGAAAAAGATTAAGTTTAGGTATTCTAGCATTTTCTTTTCATGATGTAACTTTTTTTTTAAGAGAGAGGGACAGTGACAGAGGGAGAGAGAGAGAAAATCGGTTTTGTTTAGTTTTTCATGTGGCTTTTGTTGCCCAGACACCCAGACACTTGGTTGTGTATGTGGTGCTGGGGTTTGAACCCCCGTATTAGCACTTGCCAGGAAAGCAACATAACTGCTGAACCACCAATCCAGCCTCATGATGTGTCTTTAAAAAATTTTTTTTTTCAATTTTCACTTTTCAAAAATCATTGTGTTTGGTTTTATATTCTGTCTTCTTTTTTCCTTAGGGTCTTTGTGTCACATTGTCTAGTTTATGGGGTCAGCATTTGTGCTAAATTTGCCACTCTAATCAGAATCATTGGTTTGCTGGTATGGCCTTGTTCATATGTACATTAATACATACCATTGAGAAAAAAACAAAAACAAAAAGCACTGATGTAAAGATTTGCTTATCTACCAAAGTCTACCAATTTAACATTCAAGCTCAATTCAGTGTGACTCATCCCAAAACTGACAGGTAAAAATTTAAAATCATAGTAACAGTATAAATTATATTTTATCATAAGACTTTCACAAAATCTCTATAAAAGGCATTATAGCTGAGATGAATAGAATGCTTTCAAAATTTCACATTTTATGTTGTCTAGAGTTCAGTTTATTCTCTATTAAAATTATGCCATAGAATACTGCTTAAATTCTCATTCTGTTAACAAACTATTTTACCCATTATGTAATTTTATATGAATCATAAACTGTAGGTCTTACTGAATCTGATTTTTGGTTTCTCTTTTGTAAGTCTCAAAATAGTAGATATCTCAATAGATAATAAAATCTGCACATCTTTACCCAAAGTGTGTTGTACTTTTTACTTTTTTTTTTTTTTTTTTTTAAGAGAGAGGGACAGTGAGAGAGACAGAGAAAGAGAGAAACAACTTTATTTAGTTTTTCACATGGCCTTAGTTGCTCCAACACTCAGTTGTGTATGTGGTGCTGGGGTTTGAACCCGGGTCCTCGTGCTTGCCAGGCAGGCACCGAAACCGCTGAGCCACTGCTCCAGCCCCCAAAGTGTGTTGTAACAGCAACAGGTTTTCTTCACCTTTCCCTAGAAACAGATTTTGATATAAAGTGGCTTTCATGGTAGTGACTGACTCTGAAATTGACAATAAATGATAAAATAAAGGATTTCTTTTTAAAACAACACTTTGTATATTGACTCACCATATTAAGAATTTTGGATAATTAGTGTGGATGGAAATTCAAGGGTCCGTTTTTTTATTTGTATTTTTTTAGAGAGAGAGACAGTGAGAGAATCAATTTTTCAAAAAAATCGATAAGGACAATGAGAGAGCGAGAGAGTATCAATTTTATTGAGTTTTTCACATGGCTTTTGTTGCTCTGACGCAAAGTTGTGTACATGGGTTCTGGGGTTTGAACCCATGTACTCACACATACTGGGCAAGCGCTGTAACTGCTGAGCCACAGGTCCAGCCGCCGAGAAAAATCAATTTTATTTACTTTTTCATCTGGTTTTCAGCTCTCTGACACTTATTTTTGTATGCGTTGCTAGGGTTTGGATCTGGGTCCTCACAGGACCAAACCTGATGAGGGGGTTTTAAGATGAGGCCAGATTCTCTGCTCCTGCTGGCAATGAAATGGGCTGGCTTTGGAATTCTGTGGCCAAAGTGGCCCTTTTTTAGTGTTTGTAGGTATTCCCAGTGAAAACTGGGAATCTGGGCTGGCTGCAGGTCTCTGCAGCTGAAACAGTGTTAGCAGCTCCCCAGTTAGATATGCGTTTCCCCCACTATTGTTTAGGGGTGCATTGCAGCTCTCGGTGTGGAAATTGACCATGGGAATTAGGCACTAATCTGTTTCTGGGTTCTTCTCTTGTGAATTTGGAGAATAAAATCCATGGACAATCACAGAAAGGAGGAGTAAAGGAGTAGGATTTATTTAAGGAAGGAGAGCAGAGTCTCACAAGGCAGAGGGGTACCAGGAAGCAGGATACCCTCTTATATGTGTTAAGCCGGGGTTTATATGGCTTTGGGATATGAGCTTTGATTAAGATTTGTGTAAAGCAGGCACTGAGAAAAACACCAACATCATTGGTTAAACTCTATGTAAAACAGGCATTGAAAATAAGCACGAAAACCTTCAGTGAAAAAATATGCAGTGCAGGCACCAAATCCTTCCTAGTTCTCCTGTATGTCCACCCCCTGCCTCTGGATTAAAGGAGGCTCAATAGGTGAGCTTCATGGTCTTTTGCATAGCTTCTAGGTGTGGTTGAATGGGGCCCATTTTCTGACTCTCTAGCCATTTTAGTATCTCTCCCAATGTGTCTCACTGTAATAGTTAAGCTACCATTCCAGCCCCATTCTGACATACAATAGGAGTCTCTTCTCTTGTAATTTTGCTTTGATGAAGTTTTCTTGACATACTACTTGTCCTCTTCAATTAACTACACCCTGTAATGAGATGATTATATTTCAATGAGATGAGAATATTTCTATCCTTCTGAAATTAAATCTGTTTTTGTCATCAGATATCAACAGAGATTCTGGGGCTTATGAATTTTTGAATATTATAATTGACTTTAGAAATCATAATACATTTAAAATCCTATCAAGGCAGTTATTTTTCTCAACATTTTTTGGTCAATCCAATCTAATGCTCTATACTGTGCAAGTCATTCAACGAAGATAACATCACAATTTGAAGAGAAAAGATACTCTTTACACCAGAAGAAGAGTAATTGCTCCAAAAAGCAAGAGCCCATGTTATGGTAAATCTCTTAGAGAAATAATTCATAACAGGAAGCCAAACCAATGACATCAAGTGATAACCAAAATAGAATTCCAAAAGACAATGAAACCTTTTCCATATGGAAGCTTTTTTAACATAAAATTTGCAATATACACCCACTTTACTTATTCATTAATTTATTTTGGCATTTTGAGAAATGAGCACAATGTTTCACTTTTCATCATGTCCACAGAATAAAATGATCGGCATTGCCCAAATAACTGAATACTTATTTCAGCTCCACTATAACCATTCTACTTTCTCACCATAAATCTTATCTGGTGCCAATTCACACCCTTTATTTCTGGCCAACTTCCGATCTAAATTCTTCTCTGATATTCTTTGCTCTTGACTCCTGTTTGGTCACAGGTGAGGGGTAAAGATTGTTTTAGAACATTATGAATAGTCTTTAGATTTCCTAAAAACCTACATTTTATTGTGCTGATTATTAATAACAAAATATAGAGAGCACCACATAATGTAATTTACCTTCAAATATTTATCAAAAGGTAAGTTTAAATTTTCACCCTGTGCATCTTATATAGGCTGCACATAGGTTCACATTGTCTTTTTAATTATTGGCATATTATAAATATACGTAAGAATGGGAGTGGTTATTACATGTTTATTATTAAGAATGTTTATTATCATAAATGTTTATGATAATAAACATTCTTAACATAATTCACCTTGTTCTGAAGTTAACAAGCTTGTAGTGAAAGCAGAAGACACTCTTATGCCCTAGATCAGCTTCATGGGGGGAAAAGTAAGATGATACCTAATAGATAAAGGAAATAAACTTCTTAGGTCTGTTTTCATTTCTGATATCTGAATTCCATTATTTTTCTCATAAGTTTTCATGCAGTATCGCAGGAACCTACTTGAGTCTTTTTGTTTGTTTTTGTTTGTTCGTTTGTTTTTATTAGAAATTTTTTTGATTAGAGTGAGTTTGTGTAGTAATGAAAAGACAAATCTCAAGGATTCAAATATATAACTCCATGTACTTTTTATAGAAATAAGTACAATAGTGAAGATAAATGAAAACATCTGTTCAATCATTTTATTTTTTAAATTATATTATAGCTTCAATAATATCAGTACAATCACTTGACATTAGTGGAAGACAATGCTGTAAAAAAGTATGAGCTTTAAACAATGATTTGATAATCACAAAATCTAAGCAATATTGATTAACTTCTTTGGACTTCATTTTTCTATTTCTGTTTCAGAGGATTGTTGTGAAGATTAAACTAAATGAGATATGGATTGTTTGTCTCTTTCAGGCTATAAGATATAATAGGAAATCATTAAATTTATATTATATTTAATATTTTCAAAGAATCTCTAACATCCAGAAAGTTATAAAAGAGTGGGGAATTATTTTTAAGAAATATACTATATTGAAGAATTATTTTGGTATTATATTATACCTCCTTAAATTCACAAATTAGAATATTAAAGAGAGCAAATGCTTTTGCTAAAAATTATTAGTCTTACTCAAAGGAAGAACAGCTAAGAGGTAAAATGACTACATTCTTATTTGAGTATTTCTACAAAGGAGAGGTAGAAAAAACAATGCTCCACCTCTTAGTTATGGGTTTACTCTTTCATGAGGGAGGCATGCGTTGTCTTGGTAAGCATTTGATGATATGTGAACAAAGCATAAAGAAAAGAATGTGCTTTCAATTTACCCTAATAATACTTATAAGATCTTTATGATTTGCAGTGACAGCTTCTTTACCCATACCTTATATCTGATATTTGTGAGTTTTTAATTATTCTATAAAAACTTACTTGAAATATAGAATGATGTATACTTGGCTTTCCATTATATTTCAGGATTTGATGAATCTGTTTTGGATCTGACTTAAGAAATTGCATACTTTAGTCATTCATTGGGCTCATTAATGT
This sequence comes from Aplodontia rufa, assembly GCA_004027875.1. Classification (NCBI taxonomy): domain Eukaryota; kingdom Metazoa; phylum Chordata; class Mammalia; order Rodentia; family Aplodontiidae; genus Aplodontia; species Aplodontia rufa. The sequence continues at coordinate 44,681 of PVKS010007320.1, forward strand.
ATGTTGGAAAAGTACATGGAAACATTGAGAAGGCTATGCCTGCTTTGTAAGTCAGATCTTAACATTTAATTTCCATGGATCTAGGCAATCTGAATGCTTAATGAAAGTAGAGCTCTCAAAGCCTTTTCTTTATTAAAGTTATCAATTTACTATCCAAACAGTGGTTGGCTCCTTTTTGTCACATCACCTTTTTGTCAGAGATGTTTGAGAATGTTCACATTGACCATGGTACCCATGCCTCTCTGTCGCTTTTCAGAAGTGGTAATGCCCTTCATAATTTGAATGCATATTATCTGTGATTTTTGTTATTATCTTTTTTTAAGAGAGAGAGTGAGAGAATGTACATGAGAAAGAGAGAATCAATTTTATTTATTTTTTCATGTGGTCTTTGTTTCTCTGACACTTAGTGTGTATGCTGTACTGGGGTTCAAGCTCAGGTCCCTGCACATGCCAGGCAAGTGCTCCAAACACTGAGCCATCACTGCCGCCCTTTGTTATTATTTTTCATTTTAGACGTTCAAAAGTCAGCTCTGAGATTTTCATTGATAATGGAGATCATTTCCTAGGAAATATGTGTTTCTATCACTATAAAGTCATTAAAGATATTTTCAAATTCATTCAATCATTTACCCTCCATTCATTGAATCACAAATTTGCTGCATTTTGAAGATATTAATATCAACAATCCTGTGATTTGCCAAAGAAGAATAAGAGAATCTAAGACTTAAGAATTGCCAAAGAATAGAAAACAGATCGTTGAGACCATAATTAAAACAAGATGTTTAAAATCAGAGAGAAGCACTCACATGATGATATTCTGTTATTAAGAATGTACTGAGGGGCTGGAACACTGGCTCAGTGGTAACAGTGCTTGCCTGGTATGCGCAAGTCTGTGGGTTCAAACCCCAGCACTATATACACAGTGAAGTGTTGGAGCAATGAAAGTCACATGAAAAACTTAATTAAAAATTGATTTTCTCCATCTTTCTCTTAAAAAAAAAAAGAATATATTGAATGGCATTTGCAGCCAAATGGATAGAGATGAAAAAAATTAAGCTGAGTGAAATATCCCAAAGTCAAAGACTTAAGAGCCAAATGTTCTCTCTCATATTTGGAAGCTAGAGTAAAATCTAAGACAGGATGAAAGTTATCTGAGCTTCAATAGACTCCTGAGAAGCCCAACTATACTAAGGCAGGCAAAGATACACAGAAGTTTCAAAAATTAATATACATGTATATGCTTATTTCTAACTATAACATGGGGATATTGGAGAGGACGCACGGAAGTGGGGAGTGGTCAAAGGAGGCTGATCCTGGACTAGATTGGCCTTAACTTACTATGTCAAAATCCATGTATGCATGAATATGTAACAATGATTCCCCCCAATGTGTTAGACTATATAAAAAGAAAGAATGTATTGAGTAGCATTCTATATGTACTGAGTGTTAAAAATTGTTTAATTGGTGAAGAACTCTTTTAATATAAAGCTATCAAAAAGTAGTTTTATTTCTGCCATTCTAGGCTCATACATCCTGAGTTTGTTTTAATACTATAATTTTTTTGGAAAATTTTAGAAGTGCTATAAATTGAAACTTATTTAACTATTTATAGGGATGCAACTGCATATATTGTTCACTACAAGAAAAAAATTCATTTTTCTCCTTTTTAGCACTTGTAGATTGAATAAACTTTTACAATTTTGTACTTTTAGTGATAATTTATAACATCTAAATATATATATATATAAACAAATTAATAATAAAGTAGTCTATGTAATATGGTTAGCATGGTGAGACTCAATTAATTTTAAATAGTTTTCTTTCTTATTTTGTTATATTCTGTTTCCTACATGAACATCACTTGAAAAAAAAAGTTTGCAGACATCAGCTGGTGTGAGGGCAGCAAAAGGGAAATTATTAAAAAAATTGAAATATCTTGTAACTTAAAATATTGAGTTATTAGTGACAATGATGTTCATTTAATTTGAAACTCCTGTAAAATCAAACAATGTTTGAAGCCCAACTTTAAAAACCTCAGTAGGATGCTGATATGTATATTTTTCTACCTTTTAAACGTCTTCTTGGATCTGACTCATATATTTGATGACAATTTTTATACACTTATATCTCATCAATTTATAATCCAGTGATTAATCCCTTGTAGAATCAGGCAATCTAGACAAATGCAGAAGTGCATTCATAAAATTTTGCTCTGGAAGAGATGAACATTTCAGAGACAAAATTCAAACCCAGTTTTGCTAATATTATCTAATTAGAGTTCTAGATGTTTCAGGAAAATGCAAAAAAAAGAAAAATCTTGAACTTATACTCCCCCAAAACTAGTGAGTCATGTACATCTTTATACTTCACAATGAATTTAAATCAATGTTATAGAATTAATGTTTTGATAAATATATGTATAGTATTTCTTAATATGGTACATATCAGGTAACTTGATACCCAGAGAAGTTATTTTCTCTAATGAAGAAAGTAAAAAGTAAAACAAAGTAATATAGACAGTGTTACAAGAGAAAGTTCAGAGCATAAGGAAATTGTCTTGTCTCCTTTCCTCTTTCAAACCATTTGCATATTCCTATAACAATCACATTCTTCAAATTCTAATTTAACTTCTTCCTCAGAGACATATAGAAGCTTATTAAATTCCCCAGCAAGCACAAAGTAAATATGTCTATCAAATATTATTTCTTTCATGCTTAAAAGATATAATTTTATGTTACTCATTGAAATTATTCTCCAGTTTTAAATCATAAAATCTGCTCATTGGTTGACCACACACTATGTGTAAATAGAACCCCCAGGCCTCTGGCAGCCTGTCTCTCAGTTGACAATATATACCTTGTGCGTCACTAGAGTATATCTTTGCAAAATTCTCCTCTAAAAAGCCCACCAGCAACCTTCCTGAATAATCTGACCCAACTGCAAAATTCTTTTACTAAACATCACTTTAGTACTCTGCCCCATAGTTTAGATCACAATTTGTTTTTTACTTCAGCATTAATATGTCAGGTTTGGTACTTAATTAATAATCACAACTGCAATGAACTAAAAGAGAAGAAATAGGAAGAAAAAGAAAATAGGTAGGATATATGCATAAGTTTTACTTCTAAAACCATATGTCTTTATGGGCATTTAAATTTGGGTTCTCACAATTGACATTATGAAGGAACTGACATTTATTTACTGCCTAGTATTTATCAAATATCGCTAGGCATAATCTAAAGCAATATTTATTTGTATTGAAGCAATATGCTTATTGCATAATATCAAATAATACTCTATGCCCTAACCAAAGCACAAAGTAATACAAAAATAAAATGAGCAAACAAAGAAACTCTTCCGAAAAGCCCAAGTCATTCTCCCCACAGGTATGGAATTTCAATTACTTAGACTGATTCTTATGTTAGGAAGCTTCTCTGTAGTTATAACACACACATTAACAGATAATTTCACATGTCTTTATCATCTCCTGACCTTCTCCTCCAGATGGGATGTACCTGTAGTGTACACGCTCCCAAAATAATGTTCTTAATCCATGTCCACCAACACAACCAGAACTTATGTTTCAATGATACCTGAACAATTTATGATCCACATAATTTTAGTTTGTGTCAGTTTTTTATGGCCTCTAATATCAAATGCTTTTTATATAATTCAATAAGATTAAACATCTGAAAAAAGGGGACCCAGGGAAATGTCCTTCTCCCCTCATTGACTTGAAATACTCAATGGTAAGAGGTTTTATATCCCAAACAGACAGTGACAACATTGTCAGTGATAACAGTTTTAAAAAAAATGTCAATTTTCATTTTTGTTCTCAAGTATTGTTTAGAAAGTAGGTAAGAGAAGTAATATTTAATAGAAGATCATTTAAAACTATTTAGTACATCTTTTAAACTCCAAGGAATCTAGGATTCATCAGTGAATCTAAGTGTTTAGATATCTATGTGTTTAGAACCATGTTTGTGAACTTGACTTTGAAAAATCACTTTCATGTTGCAAACTTAATCAAAATAAGCTGTAAGAAACAGCTTCGTAAAAAACGGTGCTTTGTTTTCCTTAACCTTGTTCTTAAGCAGAGTGTACAACAATATTATCTGTAAGCTCATATGTGGCAATTGATTTTAGATAGTCTTTGAAAATGTTTTAGAGTAAATAATGAAACATGCAACTAGTAAAGTTTTTTTTCCCATATTCCTTGACTGCTAAGATTTCCAAAACACATGTCGAATTGAAATCTAAATACTGATTTTACATTGTTGCCCTAAGAAATTTTTCCTTTTATATTATTCTTATATTTTTAGTGTCTGTCCAATATCGTCTCAATAAACTGGAATAAAATGATTAGTGATAATAATAACACTGATGATGACTCTATGTCATTGGCTACAGATGTTCTTGAAATGGAGGAAAAAAACCAGCAGATGAGGAACAGCACTATAGTTCTTTGCCAATACTCTTCACCTGGACTCTTTTATTGTCACTTGAATGAATAAGTTAGCAATGACCTTTTATACAAAGCCCCAGGAAGTACTAACTAAGAAGCAATAATTATTAAGAGTTTTTGAAAATATAAATGATACTATAAGTACTACTGAACAAAATTTACAAGGGATAGCTATATTGCAAACATCTGTTAATACCCACATTATTAACAAGGGGTTCTTAAAAGAAGCGCTGTGACTGTGATCAACTACATCTGTAAGTTTTAAAACATTAGTCTTAACATGTGAAAATATCAGTATTTAGAGATGACTGCCAAAAGTACTTCTGTTTGGGCTTTTGTATCAAAGGGCCACATCAACAAACTGAAATAAATGCATCCCTTGCAATGTATGGGATTACCCCAACATTTAGCAAATTAAAACAACAAATATCTCTGCTCAAAGAATTGAAGTCAAGGTGTTTACTGCAAGTTTCCACTGTGCATGCAGGAAGTGATTAAAGCTGATGATCTGTTTCTAAGACGGCTTATTCACAGGCACTTTTGTCATGACATGACCCTCTCTGCAGGTTTGCTTCAGGGTGCTCACCACATGACTTTCCTCAGTGGAGAACAGGGAGAGAGAGAGGGATTCAGGCAGAAAGACAAAGAGAGACCAAATGAGATGTCAGAGGGACCATCTCAGAATCAGAGTGGGAATACAAAAGGGCATAACAGCAGAAGACAGAGAACATCAGGGAGTACCTTGGATGATTCCAGAGAGAAAATAATACATTTTGGGTTTTCCTCTATGTAGCGAATTGAATGAAATTTCACAATCTGTGAGTACATAAATGTATTTAAATATCCAAATAAAATAGATAACATTGAGCATAAATTATGCACTCACCAATTCCTGGAACAAAATTGGAACACAACAGTTATTTAATAAATATATATTTAAACAGTGAATTTGATTTATTGTCAAGATTATACATAGAGTAGATGGCTATTGATACATAAAAATACAGCAATGCTGAATCAATTGTTTCCCAATTATTTATAATCTATGATCAATCAGTATGATTATTTCATGGTTTATATGAGACCCTTTATTAAAATGCTAACATAATTTTGTTTCATAAGACTCTAAAAATGATAATTTTTAATAATTCAAACAAATTTATACATCCATTTGCCAATAATGTATTGCAATTTGTCTCTGTTGCATTTTGTTTTTAACTTACTTTCTTTTATGCTACATAGCATTTATTCCCAGCAATGGTATACATACAGTATAGTATAGTTTCATTTTCCTCTAAAATACATATTCAGATTTCACTCTTTCTCTTAATGATGCAGTAGTTGACTATAGAATTTTAAATTAGAAAATTTTTCTTCCAAAGTCTTTGAAGATCTTATTGTATTATTTTGTGCACATGAATTTTTTTTCAGATAAAAATTTTTCTCAAGGCATTTTTAAATTTTTCTATGTAGTGTTCACCTGTTTTTGCTTTTAAGTTTTATGTTGTATACAGCATTTTGAGGTTACACCAGGTATAAATGTGTGTTTGCGTACCTTGTTAGAACTTAAATTTTCTTCCTTCTGAAAACCTGAAGACATGTTATTCCTTTATTTTTTGAAAAATTTTCATTCTGTAGTTTTCTTTCTTTCTTTTTCTCTTTTATGTTACTTTTCCTTATTGCCATTCTTTCATTATCTATGTTTTCTTTTTGCATGTATTAATATCTACCATATTTCCTGCACTAACAGTTCTTATTTCCTTATTTTCAGTAATTTTCTGGAAACAATTTTCATTTCATTAAATTTTCTGCAAATTTGAAATTGGTTATTCAGCACATATATTGTTTTCAAAGTTTTGTTTAAAATCACAGATTGGGACTGGAGCGGTTTCGGTTGGCAAGCGCGAGGACCCAGGTTCAAACCCCAGCGCCATGCACACAACTAAGTGTTAGAGCAACTAAAGCCATGTGAAAAACTAAATAAAATTGTTTCTCCCTTTCTCTGTCTCTCTCTCACACTGTCCCTCTCTCTTTAAAAATAAAAATAAAAAAATAAAAATCACAGATTTTAGACAATATAATTATATTGCATATGTTTACCTCAATAAATTTATCTATTGAGATACTTAATGTGATACAATTGACATTTATGTAGTTGCATAATCACCACTGAATTAGAGAAATTCCCTTATGTCTCTGCAGTCAATACCTTACCAGTGTCCCTGGCACTAACCAACTAGTTCTCTGTCACTATAGTGTTAGTTTTTCTAGAATTGTATAAAAATTATAACATATAATGTGACCTATCTCATCTTAAATAATTCCTTTAGAATTTATCCATAATACTATATTGATCAGTTGTCCAATTTTATAAAGCCAAATAATAGTTGAAGGTAAGAATGAAAAACAATTTGTTTACTCACTGAACAGTTGTTGGATATATGTTCCTTCACTGTTATAAATAATAACTACTATGAAAATTTAAAGATGGTGCAATGCCTAGGAATTGCCTGTATATATTTTATATATATAATCACATGGCTTAGTCTACTATTTTTATAGTTTACGTTCAGTAAAGTGTTTGATCCATTTAAAACCAATTTCATTGATGGTATGAAGTAAAGATCTAGATATACTTTTTAAATATATCTTGTTTTTCCAGCAATGATTGTGATGAAACTATCTGTCCATCCTTTGAATTATCTTGGCAACCTTTTGTTTAAACAAACGAACCACAAATGTCTGTTTCTTCAAAACTTTCTGTTCATTCCCTATGATCTATATGCCTTTCTTTATGAAAAAATCATTTTTGTCTGAAATACTGTAGTTTTATAATGTCATTGAATCTAGCAGTGGATATTCTCCAAATATTTTCTCCTTTTCAATTTTTTGGGTCCTTCTAAGTTATTCAAATTTCCATATATATGCTATACTGAGTTTGCTATGTAATTTTTTAAAAATGTGCTAGGATCTTAATAGGGAAAGCATTACATTTTCAGAAATTGAGATTTTCTATCTTCACAATATTTTACCTTTCAATGCACAAGTCTGGCCAGTGTGGTTCTTGACAGAGTCCAGTGATAGCTACAGAGCAGAGCTTGCGTTTTGGCTCAACACTTGCACTCAAGGATTCAGATTTATTTCAATCGTTAGCTTATTCTCATGAGTCAACTAAAAAGTGGGACATGAAACATGAACTGATTTCACAGTGAGTTTTTACATTCCATGCCTATAAATAGCAAACAGTACTTCCATTCACATTCTATAGGTCTGATCTAGCATAAATGGTTATGCTTTCAAAAGAAGCTGGAAATGATCAGTGAGCTGTGGTGCCAGAGATGGGGCAGGAGAGAACCTCAAATATAATCGAACAATTTCAGTCTCTTCCATGTTCTTCATTCCTTTAACCTAAGAATTAGTTCATCATTCATGCAAATCAAGTTTGAATTTGTTTAATGTATTATTAGACACATATTTACTCATTTAGAAAAGTTGGATAATAAGCATAGGTAAAAATAGTTCAAGTTAGAAATAATAATATACCATTAACTATTAGTCAGAATACCTTATAACCTATTGGTAATGCTTACACATATCATGTGTGTAATGCATGTATATATATTATATATTTAAGCTAAAATGTATATTTTATACATGTGTGTGATTTTCTAGTGCATATTATTCTGAAATCAACAACTTTGTTTAGCTATAGAAACACAGAAAGAGGGGCTGGAGTGGTGGCTCAGAGGTTGCAGGACTTGCCTGGCATGCATGAGGACCACAGCACCACATGTAAAATGAAGTGTCTGAGCAACAAAAGTCATATGGAAAACTAAAATAAAAATTGATTCTCTCTTTTTCTATCTCTCACTCTCCCGCTCTCTCTTTGAAAAAATTAAAAAATAACAAAAAACACAGAAACATACACGCATGCATACCTCCTCCTTGTGTCTATGATGTTTGATATATATATATATATATATATATATATATATATATATATATATATATACTATACCTAGTTACCCAGTAAATGCTTTTTACAATTTATCTAATTATGTTCCCCTAATAATCTTACAGTATAAGCATCCTCTTGAAAAGGATAAAGAAACTTTAGCTAAAATGTTTTTGTAACTTCTAACACTTACTTTTATTAAACAGTAATACTGATATTCCATCTTTCATTGATTAGCTACTAGGACTAAGTGCTGAACAACTTTGGCATAGTTCTTCCCTAAGTGGCTACTTACTATGGTTCAAACACAGAGCAACTGCACAGCTGGCATTGATTATTTAATGTTCACCACAATTTCGTAAAAGAGAGCATCATCCCCATTTTTCACATTTTATAAATCAGGTCTAGAGATAAGAACCAGTTTCAAAAAAGTATCCTTTTAAAAGTATTTGCTGGAATGGACCAAGACAGAAAGCCAAAGTTAGGTTCTAAGCTTTGATCCTTGAAAGCAAACAAAGCATTTTATGGCCATAAAAAAACCAAAAAATTAGCAGTTTAGTGGTAGAAAATATCCTAATTGTTCATTAGTCATATTAAATAAAGGTTAGGAGATGTGAATGAACATACTGCCTAAAATCACACAGTAGAAAGCAGAAAGTAAAAGTTTAAGCTTATGGTTTTGTAAATTAGAACCAGGCATCTAACTGAAGCATTTTATTGTCTTACAGAAGGTAGCTTTAAGGATTCACTCTTCATTCTGTTTGGTTCAAAATTTTGACTTTGCATAAATATACTCAAGCAATGGAAGGTAAAAGATGTCCCTTTTTAAACATTTATCCTGAAAATTTGAATTATAAATGACATCACAATGCAAAATTAAAAAGAAAAGAAAACACACTAAGTTATTTCTAGGGAAGAATTATATTAAACATTTACCTCAATAATTGTACTGTCATATGCAGTTATTATAAAAAAAAGTATGGCCAACTATCAGCACACTTTCCAAGGAAATCAAATTAGTAAAAGCAAGCAGTAGCAAGAGTGATAGACACTCTTGAATTTGAAAAAAAAATGCTATTTATGACAGGATGATAGGACTAGAAGATATATGTCAGATATTATTGACCATTTTTCTCCATTTATACAAAAAGGAGGTAGCTATTTAGCTCTCATTAATTTAAAAAAAGTCAGGATTTTTAAATGGACTTGCATTGATTACCTGAAATAATTTGAAATTGAACTTTCCTAAAATTTACTCCATCACTTTCCTTTAACTTCATGGTATTTGGATATTTTAGAGGTTATTCCTGAATTATATCATTAATAATTTACAATTATTAACGAAAGCTTTGGTCAAATTAAAGATCAAAACAACCAAAATTATGCCTCTGTTTTATTTCAAAACTGATGTACAAAAAAGTACAGTGACCTTCTTAACTTAAAATAGAAAAGTAACCAGTACAATCCTCACTGCAATTAATCTTCAAGAATGTTATATCAGAGTGTGTATCTAAATCCTAATTGGAATTTTCTCTCTTGGTGCTAACAATTTCATTTCATTTAAAAGTTTGATAGTGATAAAAAATTCCTTCACTTCTAAAATAAATACATGAACCCAAATATTTCTATAATCAGACTGCTCAGAGTTTTCCAAGGAAGACTGATTTTTTTTAAGAGAGAGGGACAGTGATAAAGAGAGAGAGAAAGAATCAGTTTTATTTAGTTTTTCATGTAGCTTTCATTGCTCGGACACTTCGTCATGTTTGTGGTGCTGGGGTTCAAACCCTAGTCCTCGCTTCTAAGGCAAGCACCATAAGCGCTTGAACGACCACTCCATCCCCAAGGCTGATTTTTTTTAAAAAAAAAAAAAAGATGCACCAAAAGATGATTTTTAAATATTGTTTTTCCTGTATGAATCAAAAGTATAGGTAATAGCATTCCCTGACATTTTCATATCACTTCCCTTGTTTATAATTTTGTACAGTTTCAGCAACAATATAGCTTTGCTTTATATTTAGAGATCCCTGTTCTTTCTGCATTTAAAATAATTTCCTCCAACACATGGCAAAGTGGTGAAGTCTCTTTATCAAAAAGTATAAATGGGGGTTGGAGCAGTGTCTCAGCGGTTGGAGTGCTTGTCTGGCAAATGTGAGGTCCTGGGTTTGAATCCCACACCAACATACACAAGTAAGTGTTGGAGAAACGAAGGCCAGATGGGAAAATGTAATCTATTCTCTCTCTCTCTCTCTCTCTCTCTCTCCCCATCTCTCTCTCTCTTAAAAAAATTTTTAGTTAATTATGATTAAATCATAGCATCTGGTATTTGAGGAAGGGAACTATGATTCTAAGAGATAGATACTTGCATCCTTAAGTGCTTAGAAATTCTCTTTTCTGTTCAATCACTAAGCTTCCTTTTAGAGTACAAAGAATTTGTCGAGTATTGAGACAGCATTTCACAAAATCACTGTCTTAAAAGTATACTATTTCACTTAAGGTAATACTTTCATAGGTCTATCAGATAAGCAATGTGTTGAACAAAGATAAAAGCAGAACAATGATATAGACTAGCTGGGGTCCACATCACTTCTTCACTATTTATTGAGAGATTGGTCCATAAATACAATCTAATTGCAGTCTTTGGCAAGTAGTGTGTTAGTGGGGTTAGTATGTTAAATATAAATGAAAGCAAAACCTCTTGAGCTGTTTATCTTTGCTCAGTCCAATTTCCTTTGGAGATGAGTTCAGAAAACACACTTAATAATATGAGTAATTGCTTCTTCTTACACAGGAAGGGACATGATTGTGCACCTATACCTGGTCAAATGCATGTCAATGAGTAATTTTCAGGGGAAGCAGCTTTAAGGAGGTTGTGAAGTACGCTTTAAGAGCATGGATTTTGGAATCAAAAAGATCAGGTCTGCATATTGGCTTCACTGAACAGTGATTGTGCTCAGAGAAAGTTATGGAACCTCCCAAACAGTGTTACTATTTTTGCATATATAAAAATGATGAAAATATTACAGAGAAGACATTTAATAAAATTTACCTACTACACTTCTTATACTTCAACATTAGAACTTAAATATCTTAAACATTACGTACGCAGCTTCCATATTTATTTTTTTTTTCAAAATTGGAGACTCATCCATCCTATGCAGAGAATTTATATTTCGATTCAATAGCTTCTTTGTCTCATAGGTGATGTTTTGGAAATATCGACTCCACCTCACCTCAAGAAAAGGAGTCCATCACCTCTCCTATTATTTAGAAATTCAAAAAAAGATACCATATTTCAGATAAAAAGGCAGACTAAACATTTTCATTCCAATTTCTGAAAAGCCAGGGGAAAATTGAAACTGAGAAGTGAGTCAAAATTTCAGTCCATAACCATAAATTTCTCTTTTCTTCTTATATGGTTAGAATTTTAAAATATTCACCTCACAGGTGTAATTTTAAGGGTCTGGACAGAAATTACTCCATAAACAATTCTCATTTTGATGTCTTTATGTTTATACTTGTGTACTTTTAACTAGCTAAAGATAAATATCACTCTTTCTCCTATTCCTGAGTTTTTCTCTCAGTCCTGCTATATTTCCCTTACTGCATTCCTGGTAGAGTTTAATGAATTATTGGTCTACCTTCAGTGTTTCACTTTTATTTTTATGTACTTTTGTCTCTTCACCTCACAAAATCTACTGCTGCCCTAATACTTAAAAATATCTTGTATTTGTGAAATCCAACACATTACTTAACTTTTTTTTAGTCTAGTATTTTTCTGTTTGTGGCTATTTCTTGCATCCAACTCCAACCTACTTTGCTTGTGGGATCTGTGTCCCTTCCATGTCACTCTTTTCTAACATGCCTTCTATTACACATAACTTTCATGTTTCTGAGATTCAGCTCTCAGCACTTTGCTCTGTGCAGTCTCATCCCTTCCCTGAACTTTCACTTATCAGCTGTTTTCTGATGCTTACTGGGATTCTCAAGCCCAGAATACTCTTTTGGCTTTAAGTCGATGAAGCCAACTTCATTCTGGAATCAACCTGACTATGATACAGGATCCTCAGGTTCAAGAGGATAAAAATTTAACTCACTTTGTTCCTCACACCTGCAATTTTTCTTGCACTTTGGAAAATAAATTTTATGTCAATCATATCACCCAGATAGCTGTCAAAGCCAGAAACTAGTATTTGATATCTTGGTCTTTTCCATATCCACTATCCATTTTGTTTTCCATTTGCTTTTTGTTGGACACTTTTATAAATGCTGAAGGTACAATAATAAACACGATAAATAAGAATTCTTCTCTCATAGTGATTATGACCCAGGGGGGAGAGGATAAAAAGGAATAAGTAAAAACTAAACAAATAATATGATTTTAGATAATGATAAATAACAAAGAATACTAAACATGGTTGAGAGAGCGTGTCATTTATGATTAGATTTGGCCAATAGAAATTAACAGTGGCTTGATATTGAAATTAATTTCTCTTTCTTTGATCCAAAAATCCATTTTTACACAATTTTGAGCTTACATGTATATTGGCATCGGTGTCTTCAGAGACACTTCAGGTACTTTCCACTATAAGTCACATATAGTACTTCCAAGTTAATTCATTTCTCAATTCATTAAGGTTTATGGGATTTCAGCTATGGAGTTTAAGTTCTAGGTGGAAGAAAACACAAAGCACAGAAAAGAAAAAAAAAGAGGACATCTCACAAATATTGGCACCTCTTCGTAATATTTCTGGATGCTTAAAATAAATGTTCACTAAACTCTAAATGGCTACAGGGTGCTGAAGGTGACACTGTAACTTTGCTGGTTTCAAACCCACTATAAATGAGATTGTGCTGCGCCATGAGGAAGAGCAGAAAAAGGACAGGGTAGGCAAACATCAGTGCCATAGATAGGTGCTTAGTTGGCTACAACCAGAAGAGGCTTCTGAGGAAGAAAAACCTTCCCATGTAAGTTCGATCATCCTGTTCTGTTGCCATCATCCCCTGATAAACCATCTTGAGTCTATGTCTTGGTCTCTAATCCCTGTGGCCTTACCTGTGATTAGTAAAATCCCTAAGTATTCCTCCTCTTTCTTATAGCAACATCTAACTATTCTCCGAGCTCCAGTACAATCAACACACCATCAAGTCTCCATGATGTTGGCCCATAGTTCCTTGAAATAAAGATCTGATCATTGAACACTCCTGATTAAAATCCTTTAATGCTTCTCTGTTGACTTAGAGCAATATCCACAGAAGTGTTTCATGGAAATCTCTGTGATTGCCAAAATATTTACATTTTCTTTCAGCTTCCCACACTACCCTGAAATTACTAGACATACATGACAGCTTTAAAAAATGAGGTTTTTTTTTTCATTGCTATACCTTTGAAGTTACCCTTTTCCAGTAATACCCTTCTTCATTCAACTATGTCCAGAAAAGGGGTGCGCACAATTCCTTTGTAACTCACCCATTTGTTTAAACTCTTCCTGAGGGGCTGGAGCTGTGGCTCTGCAGTTACAGCACTTGCCTGGCATGCTCAAGGATGTGGGTTTGAACCCAGCACCATGTACATAATGAAGTGTCCGAGCAACAAAAGCCTCATGAAAAACTAAATGAAATAGATTTTCTCTTTCTCTCTCACTGTTCCTCTCTCTTTTAAAATATTTAAAAAATAAAATAAAATAAACTCTTCCTGAACATCATGTTTTCACTCCATGTACTCATCTATAAGCAGTTAAAACTTATTAACTACATTTTCATTTCTGCTACGTATCATTATTATTTATTTTTATTGTTTTAACTGCTCAAGTATGATAAACTGTGAGGCATCTAATGGTAACACTTGTGGCTTCTACCTCTTTCTGAGGCAAGCACTATTGAGATACCTCAGTAAGGTTTTTTTGAGTGGATTAAACTTGACATCCTTCCAGGCTAAAAATTTTAAAGTCACCCTCTATATTAGCACATCCCTTAGCTAAGGCATCATTTTCTATTTGTTCTATCTTAGTAGCTGCCCTCTCTCATTCACCCTCTTAATTCCCACTTCAACTGTCTACTTCTGGACATTGTCACCACGTACTTGAAACATTACAATAGTCTCAATTTCCCTTCACTTGTCTCAAACTTGGGGTTGTTTTTATAATACAGAACAGATGATACCATATCATAGAATGACATCAAGCTTTAAAAACTCAAGTAATTTACTTGAGTAAGGTATGAAATTTTTATTTTAACTATGAAATTCATACCTTTTCAAGAATTAGCTTTCTCTTCTTTCCAGGTTTATATATAGTTTCTGCTTCCACTAGCTTCATCTATCTTCTGACTTTTGTCCAAGGGACATCTCTATAAAGGCATCACTGAGCATGAGTTGTTCTGTGAGAGATGTCCAGGTTGTGGGTAGCATGGTACACTTTGGGAATATGAGTGAGGCTGGTACCAGCTCAAGCAACTGACCTAAAAGCTTCTAAGAATTTCAGGGAAGACTCGGTCAACAGATTAACATCACATGCTGGTGACAACAATGTACCCATCTATGAAAGTTTTAACTAAAAGTAACTAGATGCAGGCAGGAGGACTCTAGTTTTGAGACTGGATTCTAAAATTCCTAAGAAAAGGAACCCTATGTCTCATTGTAACAGAACATAGATGAACTAAAATGATCATTTAGCAGACAGATTAAAAAACTGTATATTGTGTGTTGCTATTCTATTCTCACACACAAAATAATGTTCTTTACAGTCACAATAATGTTAGTCTAATTTCTTCTACAGATTCTGTTAAAGAACCCAATGATGCATTTAACTATACTCTTACAATATTAATTTTATTAATCCACTGGGCAGCATTGCATTATATCAAAATCATACATGATTAAAAGAAAGTTGTATGTGAAGTACACGTTAATATGGTGCAAACATATGAAACAAACGTTCTCTTAATAAAAGATATCCACACACATTGAAAGCATCATGCAACAGATTTTTCTTTTCTGGTTGCAGAGTTTGCTTTGCCTTACGAAGAAGATTAAAAAATACTCTCTCCATTCCCACTGGAGTTTTTGCTTCAGCCCATAGCAACAAAACATCATCTGTCTCTCCCAAAGTGTCAGAGTGATAAAAATGCTCAAAATTATTCCTGTTCTTCAAAATCAAAATTAAACATTGCCTCCTCTGTGCAGTTGTCCCCAATCTCATCAGCTAAACTAATCTCACCCTCTACTTTGATCCCACAGCATTTGGCTTATACAGAAATTGAAAAGCATATCAAACTCTGTCTTCAATTATATTGAGTTTATCCAATATTAGTCTTACTCACTTTATGATAGTCTTTAGAGTTTCAGATGAAAATATTCAGCCTGCTAAGAACACATGTTCCTCACCACAGCCGCTTGCTTTTCCAACCACCTTTCAACCTTCCTTCACTTCATGATAGAAATTTTGCAAGACAAGTTCTTCCCTCACATTCAATTATTAAACCTATGCAATTTAGCTTTTACTTTTATGAATTTATTGAATCTTGCTCAAAAGTCCCCACTATCATATTTGAGGCTTACCCAGTAGACACATACTTGAATTTTATTTGATTTTGTACATTGTCGAACAGTCTTTCTTGAAACTCATCTTCCTTATCTTGCAGGAAAGCAGTGCTTCCAACGTGACCTGACTCACTCTTTCCTCTCTGAAATGCTTTTTTTGTTGTTGTTGTTTTTGTTTTGCCACGTCTTCATGTCTTGGGGTTCCATGTAGACTTTGTACACTTTGAGTCATTTCATCCCATGTTTTTAACCACAAACTCTATAGTGATGTGGCAGCTCTATCTTCCTCTCGATTTCTTTCTGGAGCTCCAGAAACATCCATCTTCTTGAATTGCATGGCTCACAAATGCTTGAAATGCTATATTCTCACCTCTTTTGCTGGTACCAGCCAACCCTTCCTATTTGGACAAGTGTCATAAATTTTAATAATGCTCTTTCAGTCCCCATAACTACCCCTTTGTTTGTAATAAGTTAGAATAAAGCGATACTATCTTCTCTTAACACCCATACATATCATCTGTGTCAAAGTATCAACAGCAATCCATTAATGGAGGATTTTTTTTAATCTATATATCTCCTAGAACATCATCTCTACTGAAGAGTAATTTTTATAAAAATAAAAATTTAATCATGTGGTCATTTTATTTACAATTTTTTTGGTGTATTCTTGTGTTAAGAATAAAATGCTGGAAAATGGCGAGCTGGAGGGAGGCGGCTTTTCCTGAGGCTCCGAGACTCAGTGGGAAAATCCGAGTTCATCTTGAGTTTTTCGAGGTGAGTTTTGGGGACTATCTTTATGCTAGTTTGTGCAGTTTTTTTGAGGAAGAGAGACTTGGGAGAAGCACATGGAGAAAAAAAGGAATTTTTTTCATGCCGGCAGGGAAGCAGCAGCTTAGCTGCCTTTGTTCATATTTGGCTGGCGAGCCGGGGAGGAGGCGAGCCGGGCAGCCGGGGAGCCAGCCGGGGAGGAGTCGAACAGAACCGGTAACCAGACTTGCTGGGAACCCGTGCTTTATAAAAAAGAGCATCCTGCAAGCACATTTGCAGACACCCACCCAGCTCATACACTGTATCTGGTGAGAACAGTATCTGGAAGCTGCCCGCAGAGGGGCCTAGCGGAGCAGGCTGCCTGGCAGGAGAGCCAGGATGCCATTTAAAGCTCCAGGAGATAGCCACTCCCAGGCATTGGCACTCTCTGAGTGTTCAGAGCAGTCTCGGAAAGCTGCATCAGGAGATGGTCATTAATCACAGACTGAACTGGGAAGAGAAGGCTTTGGACAGGCCCAGTCTCCACCTTCTTTAGGGGCATTTGGGTTGGTGGAGTAAAAGGGAGCATTTCTCAGCCCGTCCATCCCCACCCTGCCAGAAGGATCAAGTTCAAGTGACAAGTTCAAGGCTCTAAGTATTCTGCCACAAGAGACAGAGTCTGCAACTTCTAGCAGAGGGAGAATAGAAAACATCTCATACTCCCTGCTCATTAAGCTCATAAAGCCTCAAGACTTTCTGACTTTCAGATCCCCTGGGAGGCTGGCAAAGTTCAGGGCACTCCAGAATCAGACCTCTTCACTGGAATGCCCTCCTAGAAATCCCAGTAGACTGAGGACATCCTAGTCCTCTTCGTGAGATCACATAGTTACAGACTGAGAAACCTTGATTTCAAAAACCAGACAGTGAACATCTCCTCCCAAAGGGCTCACAAATGCTCTAAATGTCTATAGTCCCAATTTTTCATTAAGAACTTTTTATTTTTTATCTGATTTTGTATATATTCTTTTCCATTTTTTTTCTTTTTTTCTTTCTTCTTTTTTCTCCTGTTCTCTACGTTTATTGGTACAATAACTGAAAAAGTTGATCAGTTCATGGACATATAAAAATATTAGCTTTTTTGTTTCTCTATTCTTTTGATTTCTGGGTTTTTTCTCTCTCCTTTTTTATTTTGTATTATTATTATTTTTTGTTTCTGTTTTTGTCTTTGTCTGTTTCATGTTTTCTTCTTTTCACTCCACCTTCTCTCTTCTTCCCTCCTGTCTATCCTTTTCCTGCCTCCTGAGAAGAGGGACTATGGTCAGCGCATTTAGCATCAGAAGCATATTGTGCCTGACCCGCATAATTTACCTATGCGAGCTTCTACCCTTATTCCATCAATCAAATCATATTAATATCTCTTATACCCCATCCTATATTTTGCCACAGCTATCTTTGCTTCCCTTAGGTTCTGTTTTTTCTTTTTCTTTTTTTTAATTTTATTCCTTTCTTTTCTTTTTTTTTTCCTTTCTTTCTTGTTCTTTTTCTTTCTCTAGCAAATCCTATATCTCCTTCACTTTCTTATTGTCCACAATTGGTCAAGACAGCAAACTAGCTCTTGGTCTCCTTGAGTTAAAGAGAACCATGCCTCATATTAACCTTTTCTTCCCTGTATTCTGTTAATTCCTAAACTATATGCTGTTCTCTCTCTTCCTCACTCAAAGCCTTTACCCTACTTGTACCCCATTTCTATCTTTTCCTTTTTTCTAATTGCATAGCTGACTCCACATAACACATTCTAGTTCTTTATTCTAAGTCATGAGTTCCACACTAACTCCCTACCCCACTTCCTTGGATTCATAGATTGTACTTCCCTCCATCCTCAGAGGCCTTGCTAACTAAAGTGAAAGTCATTCTTCAAAATGGGTATTTACTTGTTATCTTAACATATTATGAGTGTTCTCATGGAAGAAAACCACTCCTATAGGTGCTAATCCTGATTATAACTGTTTTAGTTGAAACCATCTAGTATATGCACCTATAGGCTCACAATTCTTCATTGATAGACTGGCAGCTGTTGATCTGTGCTTACCAAGTAGCGCCTCAGCCTAACAAACCAAAGGCATAAGAAGCTCCAATAACTCTTACAAGAGTAATACTCACCGTCGGTCTTCAAGCCACAACCCCTGTATCTGAAAATGAGGAAAAGGGGAATAATCTCCCTTCCTCAAACTCACAGCTCTCCATCTAAGGACTCCTTGGTTGGGGTCCTATGTAAAAGCCAAGAAAAATATATCAGTATTATGATTAGTAACTCAATCAAATAGTTGAAAGAGGAATTAAGGAAAGATATCAGAGATCAGTTTCAAGTGATGAAAGACAACTTTTATAAGGAAATAAGGGAACAATTTCATAAAATGAAATATCATCTTTATAAAGAGTTTGACATCCTGAAGAGAGATGTAGCAGAGCTATCAGAATTGAAAATTACTGTCAACCAAATCAAATCCTCACTAGAAGATACTAATACCAGAGTAAATTCAATAGAACATAAAACCTCAGCTCTCGAAGAATGTACATCAGATAATGAAGACAGGTTGAGCAATGTCGAGCTCAAGGAGGACAGACAAGAAAAGAAAATTATATTCAATGACTAGCACTTCCAAGTAATATTTGAAGAGATGATAAGAAATAACCTGAGAGTACTTGGGCTGGAGGAAAACATCAAACAAAAAACAGGGGCATTAAGAATATATTAAGTGAAATTATCAAGGAGAAATTTCCTCATATCAGGATTGATCAAGAATACCAAATCCAAGATGCCTACAGGACATCAAAAAGACCTAATTAAATGAGAAATTCACCAAGACATATCACATATAAAATAATTAACAGAGAAACTAAAGAGAGAATTCTAAAAGCAGCTAAAGAGAAATTCCAAATCACATTAGAAATACTATGAATTTTTCAGATTAGACAATGAAAGCCAGAAGAGCATGGAACAATATTTTCAAAACGTGAAAGAAAAATAATTTTCAGCCAACAATAGTATACCCTGCAAAACTCGCTTTAAATGTGATAGAGAAATTAAATACTGCAATTATAAATTGAAGCTAGCAAGATACATGAACACAAACTCTGCATTACAGAATATTCTCAAAGACATTCTTCATTCAGAAGAACATGCTAATAATTCCCTAAACCCCTAAACAAGAGAGGGTCTATGATCACAATACACACCAAAAGAAACCCAAGATGGTACAAAACACAGCAACAATCACAAAGTCTGGGACTCAGATTCACATATCTATTCTAATTCTGAATGTGAATGGTCCAATGCCCCAATTAAAAGACACAAATTGTCTTACTGGATCAAAAAACAAAATCCAGCAATATATTGTCTACAAGAGACACACCTCACACTCAAAAATAGATGCAAACTGAAGGTGAAAGTTTGGCAAAATATCTACCAGGCCCAAAAAGCAAGCTGGTGTGGTGATCCTAATATCTGATAGAGTTAATTTTGATCCAAAATTTCTCATAGAGGACAAAGATGGACACTACATCATACTAAAAGGGACAATTCATTAAGAAGACTTAACGATAATTAGCATTTATTCCCCCAATCACAATTCCCCCAAATATATAGAAAAAATACTCAAGGACATTAAACCCTTCATTGATCTCAACACAATAATACTAGGGGACTTCAATACACCATTATCAACATTGGACAGATCATCAAAATAAAAAATCAACAAAGATATCTCCAGTCTGAACAACTCTATTAATCAACTGGGCTTAACAGACATCTACAGAATATTCCATCCTAAATCAGCTGAATTTACCTTCTTCTCAACAGCTCACACATCCTTCTCAAAAATAGACCACATCACAGAGATAACCTTAACAAACACAAAAAAGTTGATATAGTCCCATATATCATGTCAGACCACAATGCCATGATCTTAGCAATCAACAACAAGAAAAAGAACAAAAGCTACTCTAATATTTGGAAATTGAATAATACCATCTTAAATGAAGAATGTATAAAATATCAGATGAGATCAGAAATCAAGAAATTCTTGGAAATAAATGAGAATGATGAAACGACTTATCGAAATCTCTGGGGTAGTATGAAAGCATTCTTAAGATGTAAATTTATAACACTGAGTGCATATATCAAAAATATAAAGAGCCCAAATAAATAGTCTTATGCTCCAACTCAAATTCCTGCAAAAAGAAGAACAATCCAATCCAAAATCTAGTAGAAGACAGAAAATATCTAAAATCAGAGCTGAAATCAATGAAATTGAGAATAAAAAAACAATACAAATTATCAACAAAACAGAGTTGGTGCTTTGAAAAAATAAATAAGATCCACAGACCCCTTGCAAACCTCACCCAAAAGAAGAATGAAGTGAAGCAAATCAACAAAATCAAAGATGAAGATGGAGATATCATCACAGACTCAACCAAAATCCAGAAGATTAACACAACTAATTTTGAAAATTTATACTCTGCCAAGTTTGGTAATCTGGAAGATATGGACAGATACAACACTCCCAGATTAACATCGGAAGTTATTGAAAATCTAAACCAACCAATCTTAGGTACAGAAATTGAAGCAGCAATCAAAGGCCTTCCAAAAAAGAAAAGCCCTGGAGCTGATGGATTCACGGCTGAATTCTACCAAATTTTTATGGAAGAATTTTACACTGATCCTCTATAAGCTTTTTGATGAAATTGAAAGGGTTGGAGTACTACCAAATAATTTTTATGAAGCAAATATAACACTGATACCAAAATCCAACAAAAATGCATCAAGAAAAGAAAACTACAGATTAATATACCTGATGAACATAAATGCAAAAATCTTTAATAAAATTCTAGCTAATTGAAACCAAAAGTACATT
Organism: Aplodontia rufa; assembly: GCA_004027875.1. Lineage (NCBI taxonomy): Eukaryota > Metazoa > Chordata > Mammalia > Rodentia > Aplodontiidae > Aplodontia > Aplodontia rufa. The sequence goes on from PVKS010007320.1 coordinate 66,298, forward strand.
AAAGTGATAATACATCGTGATCAAGTGGGCTTCATTCCAGGAAAACAAGGCTGATTCAACATTTGCAAATCAATAAATGTAATTCACCACTTAAACAGAATTAAAAATAAAAATCATATAATCATCTTAATTGATGGAGAAAAAGGCCTTTCATAAAATTCAACACCCTTTTATGCTCAAAACTCTGGAGAGGATAGGGAACAGGGAAGATATTTTAACTATGTAAGATCTATTTATGACAGACCCATAGCCAACATTATGCTCAAAGGACAAAGACTGAAGTCATTTCCATTGAATTCAGGAACAAGGCAAGGTTGCACACTTTCAACCAAACTTATTCAATATAGTCCTTGAAACCCTAGGCAGAGCTATCAGACAAGAGAAGGAAATCAAAGGGATTCAAATAGGAAAAGAGGAAGTCAAGTTGTCTCTATTTGCTTAACACATGATCCCCTATCTAGAAGACCCTATAAGCTCAACCAGAAGACATCTAGAGCTCATAAACAATTTCAATAAAGTGGCTGGCTAAAAGATCAACACCATAAATGATTAGGGTTCCTATATTCCCGCAATAAGTCCACTGAAAAAGAAATCAGGAAATCTGTCCCATTCACCATCTCCTCCAAAAAAATAAAATACCTGGGCATAAATCTTACAAAGGATGTTGAGGACTTACACAATGAAAACTATTGGACTTTAAGAAAAGAAATTGCAGAAGATCTGAGTAGATGTAAAAACTTTCAATGTCCATGGTTAGGTAGAGTCAATATCATCAAAATGGCCATTCTACCAAAGGCCCTATTCAGATTTAATGCAATCCCCATTAAGATACCAATGTTATTCTTCACAGATATTAAAAAAGCAATACTCAAATTCATATGGAATAACAGAAGATCCAGAATAGCCAAAATGTTACTCAGCAAGAAGGAGGAAGCAGGTGGTATCTCAATTCCTGTCCTGAAATTATACTACAGGGCTATAGTAACAAAAACAGCATGGTATTGGTATCAAAACAAATTGAAGACCAATGTAATAGAATAGAGGATTCTGAGACAAACCCTCATACCTTTATCTACCTGATATTTGATAAAGGGGGCAAAAGCATAGTGTGGAAGAATGATAGCCTGTTCAACAAATGGTGTTGGACAAATTGGACAGCCATATGTAGAAAACTGAAATTAGATCCTTACCTTTCACCTGCACAAAATTTAGATCAAAATGGTTCAAAGATCTAGATATTAAACCAGCAAATTTACAATTGCTTGAAAAAGAAATAGGATCAACATTACATGACATAGGGTTCGGCACTGCCTTCCTTAAAAAGACTCCCATGGCACAAGAAGTAAAGTCAAGAATAAATGCATGGGATACAATTAAACTAAAAAGCTTTTGCACACCTAAAGTTTTAGTGAAGAGCCTCAAGAGAGAACCTACAGAATGGGAGAAAATTTTTGCGTGCCACACCTCGGACAAAGGGCTAATATCCAGAATATACAAAGAACTCAAAAAACTAAACACCAAAACCACAAATAATGCAATTAATAAATGGGCTATGAAACTAAAAAGAAACTTCTCAATGGAGGAAGTCTAAAAAGCCCATAAGCATATGAGAAAATGCTCTACATCACTAGAAATAAGAGAAATGCACATCAAAACTTCACTGAGATTTCACCTCACTTCTGTCAGAGTATCAAAAATGAAGAATACAAACAATGACAGATACTGGAGGGGCTGTGGGAAAAGAGTAACACTGCTACATTGTTGGTGGGATTGCAAACTGGTACAGCCTCTCTGGAAAGCAGTGTGGAGACTCCTCAAAAAATTAGGGCTGGAACTGCCTTTTGACCCAGCTATCCCACTTCTGGGTATCTTCCCCAAAGAGGTAGTTTGGAAATATTACAGAGATACAACGTCTTAAATGTTTATAGCAGCTTAATTTACAATAGGTCAATTATGGAATCAACGCAGATGCCCCTCATTTGATGAGTGGATTCAAAACCTTTAGTACATGTATACAATGGAATACTACTCAACTATCAGAGAAAATGATATTATGTCATTTGCAGCCAAATGGATAGAGATGGGAAAAATTATGCTAAGTGACACTCAGACACTCAGGGGCCAAATGTTTCCTCTCATTTGTGGAAGCTAGAATACAAGTGGAAACAGTATGATAGATGGCTGACCTAACAATTACCTCAACATGCATGCATTTTTACACAATCATGGGGAACCTTGCCTAGGATGCTGGGGGATATAGGGTGTGGGCAGCGAGGACGGAAGGGAAAATGAAGGATTTTAATGAAAACTGAGAGAAGTAGTACGGAGAAATCTAATCAGAGAGCAACCTCCGAATTCCATGAGAAGTCCAAATAACTTGGTGTTTAAGTGGGGGAAAACATGAAACCATGGGAAATCCAAGGAGGGTAACCATGGAATGGCAGCAGCCTTGGCTTGTTCTGTCATTATACTTTTGTTCTTGATTGTTTGATGATGAATCCCTCCTAATTATAATACCATGTTTAATGAAAAAAAAAAACAGTACTGGGGATGTTGCTCAGTGGTTAAGTGCACCTGGGTTCAATCCCTTGTACCAAAAAATCCTAAATTTTAGTTAAATTATATTATTATATTGTGTTCATGTATGAATATGTAACAACAAATCCATTCATTATGTACAACTATAATGCACCAATAAAAATGTGGAAAGCAAAGCAAAAAAAATGCAAAGTCCTTAAAATGTATATATTATCTCTTAAGAATCAACTCCTGGGCTGGAGTGGTAGCTCAGTGGTTATGGCGGTGCCATGCATGCATGCTCTAGTACCTGAGTTCAAACCCCTGTACCAGGTACACAACAAGTCTCAGAGCAATGAAATTAACATGAAAAACTAAATAAAATTGTTTCTCTCTCTCTCTCTCTATCCCTCTCTCTTAAAAAAACAAGAATTAACTCCTGTCTAATAACACAATGTATAACTTAAACTGTCTTGCTTATCAAAACTCTGATAGTGAACTCATGTCTGAATTATACATTGATGAATTTTATACAATTAATTCAGTTGCTATTTACAACTTTCAGTTTACATAAAGATTTATTCAATTCATTGTGATTTCACAGCAACACTGTTTGCTTTCTGCTTACTTCCTTTCATCTTTTTTTGACATGAAATTAAGTAAATTATAATAAACCCAACTGAAATTTTTCTATTCCCAAAGTTTGGATCTAAGGGTGAGGGACTAATTTTCTTCATGACATTGTAAAGAGGATGTCTCAGAATTATTACACATCTATGCACTCTGTTCAGGCTGATGGCACCAGTCTGCTCAGTTTTTGTTATTTCTATTTTTTTTTATTTTTGGGAAACACACTTATCCCTATATGTTACTTTGGTGGTTTTCGAAGTCATGTATATTTTTCTTAAATAGAAAATTTAAAGTAGGGCTACAGGGATGCTAGATTCAGTCCTGTATTGTTGCCTCATAAAAGTGCTACTCTTTGGAATATACTATGAAGTGTTAATGTGCCTCAAGGTTCTCAGGAGTTGATCTGTCCAGAACCCCCACTGGGAATCAAAACATAGATCTATTTACTTTCATAACCATGTATTTTTTGTGTATTTTAGTACTACTTCTCTTTAAAATGAACTTAGGCATTTTGAAACACAAAGGTCCCATCAAAACCCATCAACAACTTTCTCCTCTCATGCTTCCTTTTAACTCAACATTGTTTCTTAAAGACAGAGAAGGTTAGTGACAGAGAGAGAATCACTTTTTACTTACTTTTTAATATGGCTTTTGTTGCTCCCACACTTCACAGTGTACGTGGTGCTGGGGTTTGAACCTGGGTCCTTGCGCATGCCAGGCAATTGCCATAACTGTTGAGCCACCTCTCCAGCCCCTTAACTCAACTTTTAATTCCTTACATTTAAAGAAACTTCTTGCCAATCACTCTGAATGTCCTGATAAGACCACAAATAAAACCTGGAATTTAATCTCCTCTCTACTTTTTAAGCTCTGTGCCATGATTAAAGACAGCCCAGGGGAAGGTTTTTTGAAATTTGCCCAATTGGAAGGTGTAGCTTTCCTTAAATCATATACAAAAATTACATTTGTGTATTAATATCCAGTTAGCTTCTTGTGAAATTGAACAACTTTCAGTTCCCATACTTTTTAAAGCCTGGGTGCCTTCTATACATGATTTCTCCACCTCATGCTTCATAAGTTGCTAATTTCTATAAAGCTTTTAGCTTAGGGACAAAAACATTGAGAAAGCCTCTTTAGATTGTCTTTCTCTTTTTTGGTTCATAAAAATTCCTCTTAAGATTGTTGTAAGTGTCAAATGAGTTCTGTACGGGGCCTTCTTAGCCACATGTTTGAGGTACATATTCAACACTCAATAACTAATGCCTCATCCATTTTCAGTGCCTAGTAAAGTCAAATAAGCAATGATTAATTAGATGAGTAATTTGAAAAGCCATTAATCTTTTCTCTAAATCCCTTAGCTAAAATCTTACCCAACTGTGAAAGCCTGGTTGAAGTCGAAATTTTCCTTAGTAGGTGGTCGCTAAGATTTCCTTTTTCCTCCGAAAATCCCGTGAAATTAATTTGTCCTTATTATTATAAAATAATTTTTCATTTCCCTTTTTAGACCACTGAATATAGTCTGCTTTGCAACCTTTAAGTAAAGATTTATGATTTATTTCTACTCTATATTTAATTTTAAATATGTATACTTAAATTTTAGATAGGTAGCAAGTCACTTTTACATAAACACACACACACATATATACACATACATACTTCTTTAAAAAATTGTAAAACTACCTAGGAAGGAAAAAATGTCAAATGGCAGCCTGGAAATTTTTCTTTAATATATGTATTTTCCAAGTTACGTCCATGTATGGTAAAATGTATGCCCACATATAGATCTGCACATGAGTACCCAGAAAGGATATAGATTTAGATACAGATATAACATAGAATTCAGATATGATCTCTGATGACTCATACTATGTTTAAACTTATTTGAGTGTTCACAATTCCTGTAAATATGGTGAAAATGCCCTTCTGTGATTATCTTACCTTATATGGAAAATGGAATTTTGCAGATATATTTAAAGTCATTCATCCATTGTCTTTGAGTTAACCAAAGGGAGAATTATCCTAGTGAAGTAAATGTCATCAGTCAGTCCTTAAAGTGAGGGACTCCATGCACTGGAGGAGCAAAATGTCATAGACCACACGCCTGGGACTTGAGATGTTTTTAGGAACTGAGAACAACCTTGGCCGAAAAGAACCAAGAAGATGGGAAATTCAGTCCCACGTCTTCAAGGAAAATTATTTTACCAACAAGCTGAAAGTGCTTGGAAGAAAACCCTGAGATTCAGATGGGTTATAGCTTCTGTTGATGCCTTGATTTCACCCTGAGCAATGAATTCATGCTCAGACCAAGGAAAGTGTGTTACAGATGGGATGTTTGTATCCCTCCAAAATACATTTTTGATACCCTAAACTACAATAAAATGGCATTTGGAGGCAAGGTCTTTGGAATGTGATTATGCTTATTTTATATTTTATTTATTTTTTAAAGGGGGGATGGAGAAAGAGTGACAGAGAGAGAAAGAGAGGGAATTAACTTTATTTAGTTTTTAATTTGGCCTTTGTTACTCTGACCCTTAGTTGTGAATCCGGGTCCTCAAACACTCCAGGCAAACACTCCAATCTGAGCCACAGCTCTAGGCCCTGTAATTAGGTTTAAATGAGGTCATGAAGTTAAAGTCCATATGAAGAACGCAGTGCCTTGCACCCCCGTGCAAGTCCCAAACTCTCCTTCTCTCTCTGCCACAAGAGAAAACAGCAAGAGAGAAGCTATCTTCGAATAAGGAAGAGGGCCCTCCCAGGTACTAAATTTGCCAGTGTGTCCTTCTTCAAGTTTCAGGCCTCCAGAACCATAAGAACTTAATTGTGGGAAGATAGCAGGTAAGAACCGTCTGCATTTCTAACCGTTCTTTCAATACTACAGCAATTCCACTACTTCACCAGGTGGGTAATGAGCAGATGTCACTAACACTAAATATTGGACAGTTAGAGGGTCTGAGAGTCTCAGAAATTTGGATACATTGGCCACAGGAAAAGGAGCTCCGGCTGATTCAGCCAGCACTGATGGAGCGGCAGCTGCTGCCACAGCAGAGACAGTCCCAGCCCCAGCACCAGTGGGTGGAGGAAACTGCAAAGAAACCACAAGGGAACACAAAACTCTGATCCGACAGAATGCCCCAGGATCAGAGAGGAACCCTGTCCTGGGTTTGGTATATCGGTTCAAGAAAGGGTCTCCTGCTTCACAGTGGAGAGACCTTGAGACTGAGCCATCTTTGGGTGGTGCTGCAGCCAAGGGATCTGACAGCCCTGAGAAACTGCATGCTCCTGGCAAGCGCCTGCAGCGCGACAGGCTGTGTGGATCTGTGTACATCGTGAACCGGCAAAGGCAACATTCTTACTCGGAGAGATTCAAGTTGGAGCAGTGTAGGGAACCTCAGATCCTTATCCCCATTGAACCTGGTGGCTCATGTGACCAGTTGGGGCGGGGCAGGTGTCTGAACAGGTGTGAAGATGATACCCAGGAATTAAGTCCCGAAGTCTAGGGGGTCTTTGGTTGTGGGCTGCGAACAGGGAGAAAAGCTGACTTCCCCACCTCACCAGCAGACTTCTGGTGATTCTGGATTTTTGAGAAGCTGACTTCCAGTGGAGATAAGAGCCCGGATGAGCTGCCTGGGCAGGCCAGAGCAGACTTCTCTCAGCAAAGCGCCAGAGGCCCTATCAAATGCAAGCTCCACCCTCCAGGGATCACCCCTAGAACGCCACACCCCACACTGGGAACACAGATAGGCCTCAGCAGACCTTCTTCACCTGTCACCTGATATCAAACAGCTAGGTAAACAGCACAACTAAAAAGGAAAGACTCGTCAGCCCTCAACTCTTGCCCCCAAGCCCAGTATACCACTCAAGAAGAAACAAAAGGAATGACAGGGGTACAGAGGGGATACAAAATGACTACTTTCTTTATAGGGGTAGCATTAAATCTATATAAAGCTTTCGGTAGAATGGCCATTTTTATTATATTAATTCTGCCTATCCAAGAGCAAGGGATATCTTTCCATCTTCTTAGGTCATCTTGGATTTCGTTCTTCAATGTTCGATAATTTTCATTGAAGAGATCTTTGGTTTCCCTTGTTAGATTAATTCCCAAGTATTTTATTTTTTTCGAAGCTATTTTGAAAGGGACTGTATTTCTGA